>NW_021024644.1:114058-152406 GCF_004153795.1 Camellia sinensis | reverse complement strand
ACTTTAAGCATCCATGGTAGAACGTAACCGGGTTACATGGATGCCGGTCTCTGCAACTGTGGTATGGATCCCAAATAATCTATAAACGTAAAGTGTTTTTGAATTAAAGTATATAGAGGATAACATAAATGGAAAGTGTTAAAATTATTGATGGATGAGTAAACTTACATCAGTCGCTACCAAACTGTCAATCTCTGCTCGAAAAGATTTGAAATGATCAATGGAGGAACCCGACTCTCTCCTAGATGTCCACTGGTACACGTGTGGCATGTTTTCATTGTAGCCCATGTTCTGAAGAGCGTACATCCCAATAGAAACAACAAATAAGCTCAAGCAGCGCACTGTATGGCCTCCTCTGGGTCTGAATCTATGACACCAGCAAACTGACTTCACAACCACTCAAGCCTGACTGAATTCCTACCAACAATAGAAACCTCGTCATGTGCTACACATTCAGCAATCCACAAGCCAGAAACCAGTAGTGTAACTCCATGAAGATCTGTCACATCTAGTATGCTGACTGATCTGCCTACAATGGGAAGGCTAAGAATAGTGCCAACATCATCCAAGGTCAAGGTCATCTCACCAACTGCCATATGAAATGTGTTCGTCTCAAGTTGCCATCTCTCAACAAAACTGGAGATTAGAAGCTTGTTGATGAACCGATAAGTGAAACGAGCTAAGTGTGACAATCCAGACCGCTCAATAATGGCTTTGAATCTGGTGTTGTTGTCTACTGACCACCATGGCCATGCAAGGATCTTCAAAGAGTGATTATGACACTTTCGGGGCCCTCGTTCCTGTAAAATAAATGAATATCTTATTAGAAACTACCATATAACACAAAAAAATAAAATAAAAAATCATATACAAATGAATTTCACTTTCATTCAGAAATGTTTACCTCCCCCTGCCAAACAGCTGCAGTGACATGACTATTAAAACTCCGCAGTATTGATAGATCAGTCGGTCCACTTGGAAAAACATGAGTAAGGTCCTCTTTCTGGACAGTAGGAGAATCGGGTAAAGGGGCATCCTCCACGGTAATGTCAAGCATATAATCAACTTCAACTCGTCTTTGGCTTCGACCCCAACCCTGACGTCGTCCTTGCCCATGCCCTTGTCCCCGTTCATGGTCGACATCCAATTCACAATGTCGTTGTAGACGTCCCCGAACGCCCCGGGAGGAACGAGCTCCCGTTCTGTTCATTTTGGGGTCACTACAGCTCAGGACTCTAAAATTGTCACGGTTCTAAGTCTGAACCAAAGAGTCCAAATCCGGCAAATCGTTTTGAGAAAAACAGATTTTGAAAGAAGTGCCAAACATGGACTGCTTTGCCAGATACAGAGTCGCCACCTAAATGTTTTTTTAATGGGAAATTTAGGAAACCCTGACTCGGTGCCAAAGGCCACGTGTCCGTCATCACCAAAGTTGCCTCGGCTCGGGAACTTGGGTACGATTGGGGAAGGTCACTTCGTGAGCACCCCCGCTCGCCCGATCAAAGATCGGCCTCTACTAACCATGATATCTATTTTTGAAAACTTTGTGTGTCCTTATTCCGGTTATTAGCCTAGGTTACTATGTGATGCACACAACATATAAGTATAGACTGGGTCGCCCGAATTGGAACAAAACATTTCATGCTTGTTTATTTGAAAGATGGTTTGCTACTCGCAAGTAGGCTTAAAATGCAGATTTTGCCACCCGCAGGTGGGCTTGGAAAAGATGGTTTTGCCACTATCTAGTGGGCTTAAAACAAACAGTTGATGATTTATTCCAATCTAAGTAACCCAACCTTCACCCACAGGCATTCAGGCAGTTATATCACATAAGCAATTAGCCTCATGGTAAGCATGCTATTCATGGCAGTCACTCACACGCATGCAAGGATGCTAAAGCATAAAACTTACCGGGTACTCCAAACTCCAAGCCAAAATAGAAACTACATTAGAAATCATGCATGAATCCTAAGTATACAGAGATGCCTAATGCAACACATGCAAGAATGCAAACTATAGCAGGCTCGGCTATTCTAAACATGGCATATGGAATGCTACAACTAACATGTATTCAATTTGGAATTGAAATACAAATGCAGTTAGTATGATGCGCCGAGCCCGGTGCATGCAAAACAGATGAATGATGCAAACATGCTGTCATACTGTATGCTAATTGAAATATGCCCTAATCTAACCATCATAAGCAGGTAAATAAAAGGGAGAAAGACGTGGGGTTGGAAGATATACAACACACACACGCACACTTATTACAATTATGCCCTCGCGCAGAGGGTCCGAATAAATAATACAGTTCCAAATAAAAGAATATTACAGTCCAAATAATATACAAATTCCTAATTAATTAACGAATTAACTAAGAAAAACTGTAAAAATGGCATGCGAGCCAGGGACTACCTTGCTTCTGATGAATGATGTATGCCTGGGTTGCCTTGCGCGGAAATCCACCGGGATGCCCCAATTAGTCTCTGTTTAGCAGTTTATTCTTGGAAAGCGCGCCGAGCCCCGGAAGACTGCTGATTCTTCATTTGCTGCAACAGAGAGCAGGAAAGGGGCATAGCAATATATTTTCACAGATATATGCATGCCTCGATCCTCGTGCCACCAATCACGCATATCGATACATGATGACCGAGGGGTCGAAATGTGCAACTCAATATAGAATGAATGCACGTGTAAACACAACAAGAACCTAACTTCATCATGGGTAATCCGGAGTGTCGGTGAATGGGGATGGAGACACGTTCCATCACTCGGAGTACGAAACGCACCTCGTTTCCCGTGCCCGGGCTAACTTCTATCCCGAACACGATGCAATATGCATGATATGCATGAATGCAACTAAGATACAGCCTAGCATGCACAATGCTATGAAAATGAGATGTCTCGAAATGCGTGCACATGGGCACGCAAACCGAGAAAAATGACTGAATGCGATCTAAGATACAACCTAGTATGCACTATGCTGTAAAAAAGAGATGCCTCGAAATGCGTGCACACGGGTACGCAAACCGAAAAAATGACATACGCAATGCAAATGGAAATGTGATATGGGCTTACACTAACATGAGAGAGTCTCAGCCACACTCACATAAGAGGCCGATGGATGAAAATGAAGTGCCTCGAAACGCGTGCACACGGGCACGCAAATCGAGGCAATGGCATACGCAATGCAATATGGCAAAAATATGATATGGGCTTATACCAACATGAGAGAGCCTCAGCCACACTCACATAGGATGCCGATGGATGAAAAAGAAGTGCCTCGAATTGTGTGCACACGGGCACGCAAATTGAGGCAATGGCATACGCAATGCAATATGGCAAAAATATGATATGGGCTTATACCAACATGAGTACTAACATGAGAGAGCCTCAGCCACACTCACATAAGAGGCCGGTGGATGAAAATGAAATGTCTCGAAATGCGTGCACACGGGCACGCAAACCGAGAAAATGCATGGATGCGATCTAAGATACAACCTAGTATGCACTATGCTGTAAGAATGAGATGCCTCGAAATGCGTGCACACGGGCTCGCAAATCGAGAAAATGACAGACGCAATGTAAATGACATGGGAATATGATATGGGCTTAAAACCGAGGCAATGGCATACGCGATGCAAATGACATGGGAATATGATATGGGCTTATACTAACATGAGAGAGCCTCAGCCGCACTCACGTAAGAGGCCGTCAGATGAAAACAAGACAACTCAAAATGCGTGCACTCGTGCACGCAAACCGAGGACCAACCCTCAGGCACCGAAATGCCACTCTAATGAGACATGGCAAAGACATGGAAAATGATATGCAAACATGCAATTTTCAGTAACAAAATGAGGGGTAAAACAGCCCCGAAACGAGGTGAAAGCATACCCGATGCATGGAATATCTCCCGAAATGCAAAATTAGGCACATAGAATGAACTACAGCTATACAAAGCATGCATAATTGGTACATGGAATGAAAATACAGAAGCAAGGCAGCCCCAAAATAAGCATTTTACCAGTACAAATCATGGCCAAACAGCAAGCATAAATAGGGCAAAACTAGTATGCAAAAATGGCCCTAAATATGAGATTATGAAGCAACTCACAGCTGCTGACTCCAAACAGGTTAGGGCCCTTCAACAACATTGAAGAGGGGTAAAAAATAAGCCACTTTACAGAACTGTAAAAACCTCAAAAACAAATATAGATATGGCTAAGCTCTTATGCAAGAAAAAGGGCCAAAAGGTGGCCAAAGAGGCAAGTGGTATATGCAAAGCCCAAACTGAAAAATTCCCTTCTACAAAATTGAAGAGGGACCAAAAATATGCATATTTACAGAACTGTAAAAACCCCAAAACAGTATACAAACATGCTAGAAATGCAATGCAAAATGAGGCTCAAAGGTGGCTATAACACAAAGTCTACAAAATATTCCACAAACGGCCAAAGACCCTTAATCAAACATGAATAATGGGCCAAAATAAGACTATTTTTAGTACTGTAGAAAGGCCAAAAACCGAAGCATAATAGGCTACCAAAACATGCAAAAAAAGGGGACCAATGAGGGATACAAAGGCAAGTATAGCATGGAGGTCCCAAACAGTGTTGAGCCCTTCTTCAATGTTGAAGAGGGGCTCAAAATAAGCCTATTTTTAGTTCTGTAAAACGCCCAAAAATGGAAGCATAATGGGCTGCCAAAGCATGCAAGAAAATGGCATTCAAGGAAGATATTGAAGCAAGTGCAAGATGGGGGGCTCAAACAGGGTTGAGCCCTTAAGAAAAAGTGAAAAAGAGCTCAAAAGAAGGCCACTTTCAGTTAGGGCCGGAGCTCAAAACAATAAGCATGTATGGCTAAGAAATGTTGCAAAATTAAGCTCAAAAGAGGGGAAATAGGACTTACCTTTGAAGACAAGTCTTGGATGTTTCTTGGCTTGAGTTTGCAGCAACCTTAGGCCTTGGAGAACACCTTCAAACTTCTGGAATGGAGGATGGAAGGGTGGGGGTTGGTGGTGTAGAAGAAATGGTGGTGTTGGACTTAGAGGTTTTTCAGGAAATGAGAGAGATGGAGGAGGATTTTTGCATGCAAGCTTGAAGACCAATTTTTCTAACCCCTAATACCAATGCTTGCAGCTGGTTATAAGGACCAAAAGGAGGGGGAGCATGGAAGGAAAGGGTGGGGAAAAGGACCAAGGCTTTCCCCCACAAAATATCCCCCGGATACAGATATTTTCTGGGGGAAACAGCTATACAGCTGTAAAGTACCAGGCATAAGGAACATGGCCGGCCACCTTTTGGGCTTGCAGGTGGCCGGCCGGCCACATCCCCTAGCTGGCCGGCTAGGGGTCAAAAAGGTCAACTTCATTTAGTGGCCGGCCACCACAAAAAGGTGGCCTCCTAGGTCCCCTCATCACAACCCTGTGGTTTGAATTTGAAAATTGTAAAACAGGAGAGAGGATAGGCCATTTTTAGGAGGGGTTCAAAAGGTTCAATTGGAGTTTCTGGCCGGCCATATGATATTAGGATCCTCCCATGTGTGTACAACACAAATATGTGGTTTGTGGTTGAATAAAGTGGCCCCAAGGTGTTCAACATTGGCTCGGAAGTGAGAAAAAACGGGTGCCGGAGGGCGAAAATGGAATATAACTAGTTGCCAAGATAATTGCTGGCCTCCCACCCTCCAGTGACCTTCCCGGTGATAAAACAGAGGTACCTGCCAAAAATGAACGAAAACCGATGCAAAACGAATGCTCGGGGGCCAAAACACGCAGTTCGGGGCCCCGAAAATGGGCTGTTAAGCACCGAAAGTGGCGTTCGGCCACGAAGTGGGTTTCTCAGACCCCAGTGTCCCTTGAAAGGGAGAAAATAAGATGCATGCCAAAAATCAGAACAAACGGAGATGGTTAGGCGGTCCCGAACCGAGGCACACGGCCAACGGTCCCGAAAAATCGGAAACCGGACTCCGAAATGGGCAAAATGGCCTGCGGTCACAAAATGTAGCCCACGGCCACTGAGAGATGGTCTATGGGACCTCTCCCTCCCCTCGAGAAAAGAAACAGAGAAAATCGAGTCTGGTTCGCAAACCGAGGCAAGGCACAGAAGAGGGTTCGGAAGTCCGGAGGCAGGGCTCACGGCCGCGACTCTGAAACTTCTGAACGAGCACAATATGCAACGTCACCGAGCGCTCAATCGGTGATGTCTGAGTCTTAAGGTCGGTCAAAAATGGGGTGTCTACAGTCGTCTATTTGAAGCAGTAAGTGGGACACGTTGTTGACTTTTAGGATCCATATTATCTTCAAAAATTAATATACTTAATGAGTATACAATTGTAAAAAGAATATACAAAATAGAGGGGGGGGGGAAACAAAACAAAACAAAACCGTTCGGAAGTTGAAAATCGCAAATGTTCATTTTGTTCGGAAGTTGAAATCCGAAAAAGCACATTCATTTCGAAAGTTGAATGTTGTCCGAATTAAACCTATTCAGAAGTTGAATGTCGAAATAATGAAAAATTTTTAGAATTCTACTGTTGAAATAAATGATAATTTTCGAAATTCTACTTCTGAGCAAGTTGTTTTTTTTTTTTAGAAAACCAGTTCCGAATGAGGAACAGATTGCTCATTTCCGTGGGCTATGCGTTTGTTCGTTTCGAAAATGGTAAAAACAAACCCTACATTACAAATGAATAGGAATAAGGATTGAAATAAGTAAACTAACCTAAGTTGAAGAATTCTTTCAATGGTTTAATGAGATTCTTTAATGGTTCAATGATGTCTCCAATAAGCTTTTGGGGACGAAAGGTGTGAGAGCCATACTTGTGTGAGAGATGTGTATAAGAGATTGACGTGTGTGAGAGATGCAACTTCAATGGGTGTGTATTTGCATCGTTCGGAGAGTTCGGTTTTGAGTTTGGATGTGTGTGTGTGTGTGTATGAGGGTAGATGTGGAATAAAAGGTGTGTGCAGTGAGTAAAATAAATTGGGATTAATTTTTTAGGTGTGTGTAGTGAGAAGGATGTGCAAAGAGTGGAAATGGTGTGTGCAAATAGAAGCACCCTAGAAGAGGATGTCATATAATTGCTAGCACTGTGTTGTTCCATAAGTGCCCTTGATACTCACTCTTGACCATAGTTCTAAATCACGGTATCGGGTAACGTAACGGTATCGATCGCGGAGTATCGGTATCGGTAGTATCGACCGGTATGTATCGGGAATCGGGCGTCACAGTTATGAAATTTCAAAAATATTAGCAACCCCTCTAAAACTCAATTTTATGCATTTTTTTGGGGGACTCTTTTAGCCTTAATTTATCACATTTTAATTAAAATTTTGATATGTAGGGGCACTTTTGACTCATTTTCAACTAAATGATATGTATTTATTTTGGTCTCAAGCTTTTATTTGGCATATAAGTTAAACTTTTAATAAAAAAATTGATGTGGAAATATTTTTTTACTTATTTTCAACAATAAAATATTTTAGAATGCAAAACAAATTAATAAGAGAAAGAGGGACATGAAAATAAATCATTCGCTTCAGTCATAATCGCATACAAGCAATCTACTACAAATCAACAACTCTAAAACTTAGTAATAAAAAGAATTACATGGTGGTACAGAAGGATCTCCATATCTCACATCACTTTGATCATCACTATGAATTGGTTGGCAATTTCTGCATATTGATATTTCTGGTAGCAGTTATTGAAAGTGCATTAATCATAAGTGGTGTTATTGTTGCCACTACTACTTGATTGTTATTGTGTCATTGCAAGCCCCTCTGTTTGTATATGGATATTGATGAGGTTGTTGAGAGTAGTTCCAATTTTCCACATAAGGTGGTTGATAAATGTGTGGTGGTGGTTGACTTGCAGGAGGGTAATAAGGATATGGTACTGGGCATATTGGTCGCCAATGTTGAGTTTCCCTTCCATCTTCTTGTCTAACACCGAGATGTCCAAATTGATTTCTAAGGTCACGATGACCATAAATATCATCAATATGTCGTGAACGCCTAATTGATGCTTCTACATTAGGAGCCGAAATAGAATGTCGTCGCTGCTGTGTAGAATCCCTATTCCAATCATGATCAATATGATGAATACTGTGTCTACTACCATGTGCAAAACCTACAGACTCCCACTGTCCACCACTACTACCACTTGTTGGAGGACGACTGCCATCACTAACATCTCCACTACCACTAGGTGGACTCCAACTGCGACCCTCACTAGAGCCACTTCTAGCAGACCTTGCTCTTTGACGGTGTTGAGGTGCTTGGCTACTAGTGGCATGATCTCCCTCATCTTCATCATCAACAATCAACCAACTTGAGATCTCCCTCATCTTCATCATCAACAATCAACCAACTTGAGTTACCTTCATCATCAAAGACTGCATGTTCTCTCTCTTGAAGCCATGGAGTTAATAGATCATCTTTTTCAAATATATAGTCAAGATTGATGGGGTTAAAAGATTCCTCTCCATCATCTTGGATTTTTCGTGTTGCATGTTTGATCTTTAGCCTTATATTGTAATACACATAAACAAGTTTATTTAATTTTTATACTTCAAGCGATTCCTTGTCTTTGTATGTATCAGGGTAAATGTACTCCAATTGCGCTCACAATTAGAAGAAGACATGGTTTGGCTCAATACTCTCACTGCCACTTTTGGAGTGCCGGAGTCGATGTACCATAATGGATCCACTATTCAGCTATATACAAATCAATCAATCATTAGTGATTATGTTATAATTTGATATAGAAGTGTTGACAATGTAACAATAATATGTAATTAAAATAGTTAATAGTTGATTGAGTGTATAATAATTACCAGGATTTGTTGCTTTCACTGCTCTTTGTGCTAACACAGCACCAAAAGAATCTTTGTTATTACAAAATAAAGAGATCTGCAATGAACAAAAAGCAATAAGCAGTTTTACAAGCATAATTCACAACTCAAATAATAAGTTATTAGTTTAACTAATATTAAATAATGACTAACTTGGTTTATCGCTTGTATTTGCTCGTTTAAATCTGGTAGAAGTCTCGAAATCACATTTCTAACTCCACTCGTCACTTCTCGATGATTAGAAAGGTGCTTTCCATATTGGAATATGGGATTTAAAAAATAACCTACATTCAAATATAAAATAATAATAAAAGTGAGACAAAGGAACACAAAATTTAAAATTTAAATAAGTTAAAAATTACTTACCAGCAACATGCAAGTCCGTGTGTAGTTGGAAAGCCCATCGATTATCAATAATCTTCCAATAATCTACATAATAGCGACAATTTTGTTTGATGGCCAACTTTGCTCTATCTATGGCTTCATATATAAAACCCATTTTGGGCTTTTCATCCCAATCGACAAGTCTAAGCACCTTTAGAAGTGGTTCTTTACTTTGTATAATTTTTTCGCTTCTTTTGCATCATCCTTTTTGGACCATTTGCTGTGCTTCCACTCTTTAGAATGAAACATATCTTGTAAAGCAGTCTTATGTTTAACAATGCTTTCCAAAGTAATAAAATTGGTGGCAAAGTGTGTGATGACAGGATGTAATAACTCTCTATCTCCTGTGAATCTCTTCATGAAGTCAACGACCCAATTGGAGTTGTAAATAAATTATGCTCATTCGTTGCATTGTTATGCACATCTATCTGGCATTGTTATGCTCATTCGTTGCATTGTTATGCACATCTATCTGGCATTGTTATGCTCATTCGTTGCATTGTTATGCACATCTATCTGGCATTGTTATGCTCATTCGTTGCATTGTTATGCACATCTATCTGGCATTGTTATGCTCATTCGTTGCATTGTTATGCACATCTATCTGGCATTGTTATGCTCATTCGTTGCATTGTTATGCACATCTATCTGGCATTGTTATGCTCATTCGTTGCATTGTTATGCACATCTATCTGGCATTGTTATGCTCATTCGTTGCATTGTTATGCACATCTATCTGGCATTGTTATGCTCATTCGTTGCATTGTTATGCACATCTATCTGGCATTGTTATGCTCATTCGTTGCATTGTTATGCACATCTATCTGGCATTGTTATGCTCATTCGTTGCATTGTTATGCACATCTATCTGGCATTGTTATGCTCATTCGTTGCATTGTTATGCACATCTATCTGGCATTGTTATGCTCATTCGTTGCATTGTTATGCACATCTATCTGGCATTGTTATGCTCATTCGTTGCATTGTTATGCACATCTATCTGGCATTGTTATGCTCATTCGTTGCATTGTTATGCACATCTATCTGGCATTGTTATGCTCATTCGTTGCATTGTTATGCACATCTATCTGGCATTGTTATGCTCATTCGTTGCATTGTTATGCACATCTATCTGGCATTGTTATGCTCATTCGTTGCATTGTTATGCACATCTATCTGGCATTGTTATGCTCATTCGTTGCATTGTTATGCACATCTATCTGGCATTGTTATGCTCATTCGTTGCATTGTTATGCACATCTATCTGGCATTGTTATGCTCATTCGTTGCATTGTTATGCACATCTATCTGGCATTGTTATGCTCATTCGTTGCATTGTTATGCACATCTATCTGGCATTGTTATGCTCATTCGTTGCATTGTTATGCACATCTATCTGGCATTGTTATGCTCATTCGTTGCATTGTTATGCACATCTATCTGGCATTGTTATGCTCATTCGTTGCATTGTTATGCACATCTATCTGGCATTGTTATGCTCATTCGTTGCATTGTTATGCACATCTATCTGGCATTGTTATGCTCATTCGTTGCATTGTTATGCACATCTATCTGGCATTGTTATGCTCATTCGTTGCATTGTTATGCACATCTATCTGGCATTGTTATGCTCATTCGTTGCATTGTTATGCACATCTATCTGGCATTGTTATGCTCATTCGTTGCATTGTTATGCACATCTATCTGGCATTGTTATGCTCATTCGTTGCATTGTTATGCACATCTATCTGGCATTGTTATGCTCATTCGTTGCATTGTTATGCACATCTATCTGGCATTGTTATGCTCATTCGTTGCATTGTTATGCACATCTATCTGGCATTGTTATGCTCATTCGTTGCATTGTTATGCACATCTATCTGGCATTGTTATGCTCATTCGTTGCATTGTTATGCACATCTATCTGGCATTGTTATGCTCATTCGTTGCATTGTTATGCACATCTATCTGGCATTGTTATGCTCATTCGTTGCATTGTTATGCACATCTATCTGGCATTGTTATGCTCATTCGTTGCATTGTTATGCACATCTATCTGGCATTGTTATGCTCATTCGTTGCATTGTTATGCACATCTATCTGGCATTGTTATGCTCATTCGTTGCATTGTTATGCACATCTATCTGGCATTGTTATGCTCATTCGTTGCATTGTTATGCACATCTATCTGGCATTGTTATGCTCATTCGTTGCATTGTTATGCACATCTATCTGGCATTGTTATGCTCATTCGTTGCATTGTTATGCACATCTATCTGGCATTGTTATGCTCATTCGTTGCATTGTTATGCACATCTATCTGGCATTGTTATGCTCATTCGTTGCATTGTTATGCACATCTATCTGGCATTGTTATGCTCATTCGTTGCATTGTTATGCACATCTATCTGGCATTGTTATGCTCATTCGTTGCATTGTTATGCACATCTATCTGGCATTGTTATGCTCATTCGTTGCATTGTTATGCACATCTATCTGGCATTGTTATGCTCATTCGTTGCATTGTTATGCACATCTATCTGGCATTGTTATGCTCATTCGTTGCATTGTTATGCACATCTATCTGGCATTGTTATGCTCATTCGTTGCATTGTTATGCACATCTATCTGGCATTGTTATGCTCATTCGTTGCATTGTTATGCACATCTATCTGGCATTGTTATGCTCATTCGTTGCATTGTTATGCACATCTATCTGGCATTGTTATGCTCATTCGTTGCATTGTTATGCACATCTATCTGGCATTGTTATGCTCATTCGTTGCATTGTTATGCACATCTATCTGGCATTGTTATGCTCATTCGTTGCATTGTTATGCACATCTATCTGGCATTGTTATGCTCATTCGTTGCATTGTTATGCACATCTATCTGGCATTGTTATGCTCATTCGTTGCATTGTTATGCACATCTATCTGGCATTGTTATGCTCATTCGTTGCATTGTTATGCACATCTATCTGGCATTGTTATGCTCATTCGTTGCATTGTTATGCACATCTATCTGGCATTGTTATGCTCATTCGTTGCATTGTTATGCACATCTATCTGGCATTGTTATGCTCATTCGTTGCATTGTTATGCACATCTATCTGGCATTGTTATGCTCATTCGTTGCATTGTTATGCACATCTATCTGGCATTGTTATGCTCATTCGTTGCATTGTTATGCACATCTATCTGGCATTGTTATGCTCATTCGTTGCATTGTTATGCACATCTATCTGGCATTGTTATGCTCATTCGTTGCATTGTTATGCACATCTATCTGGCATTGTTATGCTCATTCGTTGCATTGTTATGCACATCTATCTGGCATTGTTATGCTCATTCGTTGCATTGTTATGCACATCTATCTGGCATTGTTATGCTCATTCGTTGCATTGTTATGCACATCTATCTGGCATTGTTATGCTCATTCGTTGCATTGTTATGCACATCTATCTGGCATTGTTATGCTCATTCGTTGCATTGTTATGCACATCTATCTGGCATTGTTATGCTCATTCGTTGCATTGTTATGCACATCTATCTGGCATTGTTATGCTCATTCGTTGCATTGTTATGCACATCTATCTGGCATTGTTATGCTCATTCGTTGCATTGTTATGCACATCTATCTGGCATTGTTATGCTCATTCGTTGCATTGTTATGCACATCTATCTGGCATTGTTATGCTCATTCGTTGCATTGTTATGCACATCTATCTGGCATTGTTATGCTCATTCGTTGCATTGTTATGCACATCTATCTGGCATTGTTATGCTCATTCGTTGCATTGTTATGCACATCTATCTGGCATTGTTATGCTCATTCGTTGCATTGTTATGCACATCTATCTGGCATTGTTATGCTCATTCGTTGCATTGTTATGCACATCTATCTGGCATTGTTATGCTCATTCGTTGCATTGTTATGCACATCTATCTGGCATTGTTATGCTCATTCGTTGCATTGTTATGCACATCTATCTGGCATTGTTATGCTCATTCGTTGCATTGTTATGCACATCTATCTGGCATTGTTATGCTCATTCGTTGCATTGTTATGCACATCTATCTGGCATTGTTATGCTCATTCGTTGCATTGTTATGCACATCTATCTGGCATTGTTATGCTCATTCGTTGCATTGTTATGCACATCTATCTGGCATTGTTATGCTCATTCGTTGCATTGTTATGCACATCTATCTGGCATTGTTATGCTCATTCGTTGCATTGTTATGCACATCTATCTGGCATTGTTATGCTCATTCGTTGCATTGTTATGCACATCTATCTGGCATTGTTATGCTCATTCGTTGCATTGTTATGCACATCTATCTGGCATTGTTATGCTCATTCGTTGCATTGTTATGCACATCTATCTGGCATTGTTATGCTCATTCGTTGCATTGTTATGCACATCTATCTGGCATTGTTATGCTCATTCGTTGCATTGTTATGCACATCTATCTGGCATTGTTATGCTCATTCGTTGCATTGTTATGCACATCTATCTGGCATTGTTATGCTCATTCGTTGCATTGTTATGCACATCTATCTGGCATTGTTATGCTCATTCGTTGCATTGTTATGCACATCTATCTGGCATTGTTATGCTCATTCGTTGCATTGTTATGCACATCTATCTGGCATTGTTATGCTCATTCGTTGCATTGTTATGCACATCTATCTGGCATTGTTATGCTCATTCGTTGCATTGTTATGCACATCTATCTGGCATTGTTATGCTCATTCGTTGCATTGTTATGCACATCTATCTGGCATTGTTATGCTCATTCGTTGCATTGTTATGCACATCTATCTGGCATTGTTATGCTCATTCGTTGCATTGTTATGCACATCTATCTGGCATTGTTATGCTCATTCGTTGCATTGTTATGCACATCTATCTGGCATTGTTATGCTCATTCGTTGCATTGTTATGCACATCTATCTGGCATTGTTATGCTCATTCGTTGCATTGTTATGCACATCTATCTGGCATTGTTATGCTCATTCGTTGCATTGTTATGCACATCTATCTGGCATTGTTATGCTCATTCGTTGCATTGTTATGCACATCTATCTGGCATTGTTATGCTCATTCGTTGCATTGTTATGCACATCTATCTGGCATTGTTATGCTCATTCGTTGCATTGTTATGCACATCTATCTGGCATTGTTATGCTCATTCGTTGCATTGTTATGCACATCTATCTGGCATTGTTATGCTCATTCGTTGCATTGTTATGCACATCTATCTGGCATTGTTATGCTCATTCGTTGCATTGTTATGCACATCTATCTGGCATTGTTATGCTCATTCGTTGCATTGTTATGCACATCTATCTGGCATTGTTATGCTCATTCGTTGCATTGTTATGCACATCTATCTGGCATTGTTATGCTCATTCGTTGCATTGTTATGCACATCTATCTGGCATTGTTATGCTCATTCGTTGCATTGTTATGCACATCTATCTGGCATTGTTATGCTCATTCGTTGCATTGTTATGCACATCTATCTGGCATTGTTATGCTCATTCGTTGCATTGTTATGCACATCTATCTGGCATTGTTATGCTCATTCGTTGCATTGTTATGCACATCTATCTGGCATTGTTATGCTCATTCGTTGCATTGTTATGCACATCTATCTGGCATTGTTATGCTCATTCGTTGCATTGTTATGCACATCTATCTGGCATTGTTATGCTCATTCGTTGCATTGTTATGCACATCTATCTGGCATTGTTATGCTCATTCGTTGCATTGTTATGCACATCTATCTGGCATTGTTATGCTCATTCGTTGCATTGTTATGCACATCTATCTGGCATTGTTATGCTCATTCGTTGCATTGTTATGCACATCTATCTGGCATTGTTATGCTCATTCGTTGCATTGTTATGCACATCTATCTGGCATTGTTATGCTCATTCGTTGCATTGTTATGCACATCTATCTGGCATTGTTATGCTCATTCGTTGCATTGTTATGCACATCTATCTGGCATTGTTATGCTCATTCGTTGCATTGTTATGCACATCTATCTGGCATTGTTATGCTCATTCGTTGCATTGTTATGCACATCTATCTGGCATTGTTATGCTCATTCGTTGCATTGTTATGCACATCTATCTGGCATTGTTATGCTCATTCGTTGCATTGTTATGCACATCTATCTGGCATTGTTATGCTCATTCGTTGCATTGTTATGCACATCTATCTGGCATTGTTATGCTCATTCGTTGCATTGTTATGCACATCTATCTGGCATTGTTATGCTCATTCGTTGCATTGTTATGCACATCTATCTGGCATTGTTATGCTCATTCGTTGCATTGTTATGCACATCTATCTGGCATTGTTATGCTCATTCGTTGCATTGTTATGCACATCTATCTGGCATTGTTATGCTCATTCGTTGCATTGTTATGCACATCTATCTGGCATTGTTATGCTCATTCGTTGCATTGTTATGCACATCTATCTGGCATTGTTATGCTCATTCGTTGCATTGTTATGCACATCTATCTGGCATTGTTATGCTCATTCGTTGCATTGTTATGCACATCTATCTGGCATTGTTATGCTCATTCGTTGCATTGTTATGCACATCTATCTGGCATTGTTATGCTCATTCGTTGCATTGTTATGCACATCTATCTGGCATTGTTATGCTCATTCGTTGCATTGTTATGCACATCTATCTGGCATTGTTATGCTCATTCGTTGCATTGTTATGCACATCTATCTGGCATTGTTATGCTCATTCGTTGCATTGTTATGCACATCTATCTGGCATTGTTATGCTCATTCGTTGCATTGTTATGCACATCTATCTGGCATTGTTATGCTCATTCGTTGCATTGTTATGCACATCTATCTGGCATTGTTATGCTCATTCGTTGCATTGTTATGCACATCTATCTGGCATTGTTATGCTCATTCGTTGCATTGTTATGCACATCTATCTGGCATTGTTATGCTCATTCGTTGCATTGTTATGCACATCTATCTGGCATTGTTATGCTCATTCGTTGCATTGTTATGCACATCTATCTGGCATTGTTATGCTCATTCGTTGCATTGTTATGCACATCTATCTGGCATTGTTATGCTCATTCGTTGCATTGTTATGCACATCTATCTGGCATTGTTATGCTCATTCGTTGCATTGTTATGCACATCTATCTGGCATTGTTATGCTCATTCGTTGCATTGTTATGCACATCTATCTGGCATTGTTATGCTCATTCGTTGCATTGTTATGCACATCTATCTGGCATTGTTATGCTCATTCGTTGCATTGTTATGCACATCTATCTGGCATTGTTATGCTCATTCGTTGCATTGTTATGCACATCTATCTGGCATTGTTATGCTCATTCGTTGCATTGTTATGCACATCTATCTGGCATTGTTATGCTCATTCGTTGCATTGTTATGCACATCTATCTGGCATTGTTATGCTCATTCGTTGCATTGTTATGCACATCTATCTGGCATTGTTATGCTCATTCGTTGCATTGTTATGCACATCTATCTGGCATTGTTATGCTCATTCGTTGCATTGTTATGCACATCTATCTGGCATTGTTATGCTCATTCGTTGCATTGTTATGCACATCTATCTGGCATTGTTATGCTCATTCGTTGCATTGTTATGCACATCTATCTGGCATTGTTATGCTCATTCGTTGCATTGTTATGCACATCTATCTGGCATTGTTATGCTCATTCGTTGCATTGTTATGCACATCTATCTGGCATTGTTATGCTCATTCGTTGCATTGTTATGCACATCTATCTGGCATTGTTATGCTCATTCGTTGCATTGTTATGCACATCTATCTGGCATTGTTATGCTCATTCGTTGCATTGTTATGCACATCTATCTGGCATTGTTATGCTCATTCGTTGCATTGTTATGCACATCTATCTGGCATTGTTATGCTCATTCGTTGCATTGTTATGCACATCTATCTGGCATTGTTATGCTCATTCGTTGCATTGTTATGCACATCTATCTGGCATTGTTATGCTCATTCGTTGCATTGTTATGCACATCTATCTGGCATTGTTATGCTCATTCGTTGCATTGTTATGCACATCTATCTGGCATTGTTATGCTCATTCGTTGCATTGTTATGCACATCTATCTGGCATTGTTATGCTCATTCGTTGCATTGTTATGCACATCTATCTGGCATTGTTATGCTCATTCGTTGCATTGTTATGCACATCTATCTGGCATTGTTATGCTCATTCGTTGCATTGTTATGCACATCTATCTGGCATTGTTATGCTCATTCGTTGCATTGTTATGCACATCTATCTGGCATTGTTATGCTCATTCGTTGCATTGTTATGCACATCTATCTGGCATTGTTATGCTCATTCGTTGCATTGTTATGCACATCTATCTGGCATTGTTATGCTCATTCGTTGCATTGTTATGCACATCTATCTGGCATTGTTATGCTCATTCGTTGCATTGTTATGCACATCTATCTGGCATTGTTATGCTCATTCGTTGCATTGTTATGCACATCTATCTGGCATTGTTATGCTCATTCGTTGCATTGTTATGCACATCTATCTGGCATTGTTATGCTCATTCGTTGCATTGTTATGCACATCTATCTGGCATTGTTATGCTCATTCGTTGCATTGTTATGCACATCTATCTGGCATTGTTATGCTCATTCGTTGCATTGTTATGCACATCTATCTGGCATTGTTATGCTCATTCGTTGCATTGTTATGCACATCTATCTGGCATTGTTATGCTCATTCGTTGCATTGTTATGCACATCTATCTGGCATTGTTATGCTCATTCGTTGCATTGTTATGCACATCTATCTGGCATTGTTATGCTCATTCGTTGCATTGTTATGCACATCTATCTGGCATTGTTATGCTCATTCGTTGCATTGTTATGCACATCTATCTGGCATTGTTATGCTCATTCGTTGCATTGTTATGCACATCTATCTGGCATTGTTATGCTCATTCGTTGCATTGTTATGCACATCTATCTGGCATTGTTATGCTCATTCGTTGCATTGTTATGCACATCTATCTGGCATTGTTATGCTCATTCGTTGCATTGTTATGCACATCTATCTGGCATTGTTATGCTCATTCGTTGCATTGTTATGCACATCTATCTGGCATTGTTATGCTCATTCGTTGCATTGTTATGCACATCTATCTGGCATTGTTATGCTCATTCGTTGCATTGTTATGCACATCTATCTGGCATTGTTATGCTCATTCGTTGCATTGTTATGCACATCTATCTGGCATTGTTATGCTCATTCGTTGCATTGTTATGCACATCTATCTGGCATTGTTATGCTCATTCGTTGCATTGTTATGCACATCTATCTGGCATTGTTATGCTCATTCGTTGCATTGTTATGCACATCTATCTGGCATTGTTATGCTCATTCGTTGCATTGTTATGCACATCTATCTGGCATTGTTATGCTCATTCGTTGCATTGTTATGCACATCTATCTGGCATTGTTATGCTCATTCGTTGCATTGTTATGCACATCTATCTGGCATTGTTATGCTCATTCGTTGCATTGTTATGCACATCTATCTGGCATTGTTATGCTCATTCGTTGCATTGTTATGCACATCTATCTGGCATTGTTATGCTCATTCGTTGCATTGTTATGCACATCTATCTGGCATTGTTATGCTCATTCGTTGCATTGTTATGCACATCTATCTGGCATTGTTATGCTCATTCGTTGCATTGTTATGCACATCTATCTGGCATTGTTATGCTCATTCGTTGCATTGTTATGCACATCTATCTGGCATTGTTATGCTCATTCGTTGCATTGTTATGCACATCTATCTGGCATTGTTATGCTCATTCGTTGCATTGTTATGCACATCTATCTGGCATTGTTATGCTCATTCGTTGCATTGTTATGCACATCTATCTGGCATTGTTATGCTCATTCGTTGCATTGTTATGCACATCTATCTGGCATTGTTATGCTCATTCGTTGCATTGTTATGCACATCTATCTGGCATTGTTATGCTCATTCGTTGCATTGTTATGCACATCTATCTGGCATTGTTATGCTCATTCGTTGCATTGTTATGCACATCTATCTGGCATTGTTATGCTCATTCGTTGCATTGTTATGCACATCTATCTGGCATTGTTATGCTCATTCGTTGCATTGTTATGCACATCTATCTGGCATTGTTATGCTCATTCGTTGCATTGTTATGCACATCTATCTGGCATTGTTATGCTCATTCGTTGCATTGTTATGCACATCTATCTGGCATTGTTATGCTCATTCGTTGCATTGTTATGCACATCTATCTGGCATTGTTATGCTCATTCGTTGCATTGTTATGCACATCTATCTGGCATTGTTATGCTCATTCGTTGCATTGTTATGCACATCTATCTGGCATTGTTATGCTCATTCGTTGCATTGTTATGCACATCTATCTGGCATTGTTATGCTCATTCGTTGCATTGTTATGCACATCTATCTGGCATTGTTATGCTCATTCGTTGCATTGTTATGCACATCTATCTGGCATTGTTATGCTCATTCGTTGCATTGTTATGCACATCTATCTGGCATTGTTATGCTCATTCGTTGCATTGTTATGCACATCTATCTGGCATTGTTATGCTCATTCGTTGCATTGTTATGCACATCTATCTGGCATTGTTATGCTCATTCGTTGCATTGTTATGCACATCTATCTGGCATTGTTATGCTCATTCGTTGCATTGTTATGCACATCTATCTGGCATTGTTATGCTCATTCGTTGCATTGTTATGCACATCTATCTGGCATTGTTATGCTCATTCGTTGCATTGTTATGCACATCTATCTGGCATTGTTATGCTCATTCGTTGCATTGTTATGCACATCTATCTGGCATTGTTATGCTCATTCGTTGCATTGTTATGCACATCTATCTGGCATTGTTATGCTCATTCGTTGCATTGTTATGCACATCTATCTGGCATTGTTATGCTCATTCGTTGCATTGTTATGCACATCTATCTGGCATTGTTATGCTCATTCGTTGCATTGTTATGCACATCTATCTGGCATTGTTATGCTCATTCGTTGCATTGTTATGCACATCTATCTGGCATTGTTATGCTCATTCGTTGCATTGTTATGCACATCTATCTGGCATTGTTATGCTCATTCGTTGCATTGTTATGCACATCTATCTGGCATTGTTATGCTCATTCGTTGCATTGTTATGCACATCTATCTGGCATTGTTATGCTCATTCGTTGCATTGTTATGCACATCTATCTGGCATTGTTATGCTCATTCGTTGCATTGTTATGCACATCTATCTGGCATTGTTATGCTCATTCGTTGCATTGTTATGCACATCTATCTGGCATTGTTATGCTCATTCGTTGCATTGTTATGCACATCTATCTGGCATTGTTATGCTCATTCGTTGCATTGTTATGCACATCTATCTGGCATTGTTATGCTCATTCGTTGCATTGTTATGCACATCTATCTGGCATTGTTATGCTCATTCGTTGCATTGTTATGCACATCTATCTGGCATTGTTATGCTCATTCGTTGCATTGTTATGCACATCTATCTGGCATTGTTATGCTCATTCGTTGCATTGTTATGCACATCTATCTGGCATTGTTATGCTCATTCGTTGCATTGTTATGCACATCTATCTGGCATTGTTATGCTCATTCGTTGCATTGTTATGCACATCTATCTGGCATTGTTATGCTCATTCGTTGCATTGTTATGCACATCTATCTGGCATTGTTATGCTCATTCGTTGCATTGTTATGCACATCTATCTGGCATTGTTATGCTCATTCGTTGCATTGTTATGCACATCTATCTGGCATTGTTATGCTCATTCGTTGCATTGTTATGCACATCTATCTGGCATTGTTATGCTCATTCGTTGCATTGTTATGCACATCTATCTGGCATTGTTATGCTCATTCGTTGCATTGTTATGCACATCTATCTGGCATTGTTATGCTCATTCGTTGCATTGTTATGCACATCTATCTGGCATTGTTATGCTCATTCGTTGCATTGTTATGCACATCTATCTGGCATTGTTATGCTCATTCGTTGCATTGTTATGCACATCTATCTGGCATTGTTATGCTCATTCGTTGCATTGTTATGCACATCTATCTGGCATTGTTATGCTCATTCGTTGCATTGTTATGCACATCTATCTGGCATTGTTATGCTCATTCGTTGCATTGTTATGCACATCTATCTGGCATTGTTATGCTCATTCGTTGCATTGTTATGCACATCTATCTGGCATTGTTATGCTCATTCGTTGCATTGTTATGCACATCTATCTGGCATTGTTATGCTCATTCGTTGCATTGTTATGCACATCTATCTGGCATTGTTATGCTCATTCGTTGCATTGTTATGCACATCTATCTGGCATTGTTATGCTCATTCGTTGCATTGTTATGCACATCTATCTGGCATTGTTATGCTCATTCGTTGCATTGTTATGCACATCTATCTGGCATTGTTATGCTCATTCGTTGCATTGTTATGCACATCTATCTGGCATTGTTATGCTCATTCGTTGCATTGTTATGCACATCTATCTGGCATTGTTATGCTCATTCGTTGCATTGTTATGCACATCTATCTGGCATTGTTATGCTCATTCGTTGCATTGTTATGCACATCTATCTGGCATTGTTATGCTCATTCGTTGCATTGTTATGCACATCTATCTGGCATTGTTATGCTCATTCGTTGCATTGTTATGCACATCTATCTGGCATTGTTATGCTCATTCGTTGCATTGTTATGCACATCTATCTGGCATTGTTATGCTCATTCGTTGCATTGTTATGCACATCTATCTGGCATTGTTATGCTCATTCGTTGCATTGTTATGCACATCTATCTGGCATTGTTATGCTCATTCGTTGCATTGTTATGCACATCTATCTGGCATTGTTATGCTCATTCGTTGCATTGTTATGCACATCTATCTGGCATTGTTATGCTCATTCGTTGCATTGTTATGCACATCTATCTGGCATTGTTATGCTCATTCGTTGCATTGTTATGCACATCTATCTGGCATTGTTATGCTCATTCGTTGCATTGTTATGCACATCTATCTGGCATTGTTATGCTCATTCGTTGCATTGTTATGCACATCTATCTGGCATTGTTATGCTCATTCGTTGCATTGTTATGCACATCTATCTGGCATTGTTATGCTCATTCGTTGCATTGTTATGCACATCTATCTGGCATTGTTATGCTCATTCGTTGCATTGTTATGCACATCTATCTGGCATTGTTATGCTCATTCGTTGCATTGTTATGCACATCTATCTGGCATTGTTATGCTCATTCGTTGCATTGTTATGCACATCTATCTGGCATTGTTATGCTCATTCGTTGCATTGTTATGCACATCTATCTGGCATTGTTATGCTCATTCGTTGCATTGTTATGCACATCTATCTGGCATTGTTATGCTCATTCGTTGCATTGTTATGCACATCTATCTGGCATTGTTATGCTCATTCGTTGCATTGTTATGCACATCTATCTGGCATTGTTATGCTCATTCGTTGCATTGTTATGCACATCTATCTGGCATTGTTATGCTCATTCGTTGCATTGTTATGCACATCTATCTGGCATTGTTATGCTCATTCGTTGCATTGTTATGCACATCTATCTGGCATTGTTATGCTCATTCGTTGCATTGTTATGCACATCTATCTGGCATTGTTATGCTCATTCGTTGCATTGTTATGCACATCTATCTGGCATTGTTATGCTCATTCGTTGCATTGTTATGCACATCTATCTGGCATTGTTATGCTCATTCGTTGCATTGTTATGCACATCTATCTGGCATTGTTATGCTCATTCGTTGCATTGTTATGCACATCTATCTGGCATTGTTATGCTCATTCGTTGCATTGTTATGCACATCTATCTGGCATTGTTATGCTCATTCGTTGCATTGTTATGCACATCTATCTGGCATTGTTATGCTCATTCGTTGCATTGTTATGCACATCTATCTGGCATTGTTATGCTCATTCGTTGCATTGTTATGCACATCTATCTGGCATTGTTATGCTCATTCGTTGCATTGTTATGCACATCTATCTGGCATTGTTATGCTCATTCGTTGCATTGTTATGCACATCTATCTGGCATTGTTATGCTCATTCGTTGCATTGTTATGCACATCTATCTGGCATTGTTATGCTCATTCGTTGCATTGTTATGCACATCTATCTGGCATTGTTATGCTCATTCGTTGCATTGTTATGCACATCTATCTGGCATTGTTATGCTCATTCGTTGCATTGTTATGCACATCTATCTGGCATTGTTATGCTCATTCGTTGCATTGTTATGCACATCTATCTGGCATTGTTATGCTCATTCGTTGCATTGTTATGCACATCTATCTGGCATTGTTATGCTCATTCGTTGCATTGTTATGCACATCTATCTGGCATTGTTATGCTCATTCGTTGCATTGTTATGCACATCTATCTGGCATTGTTATGCTCATTCGTTGCATTGTTATGCACATCTATCTGGCATTGTTATGCTCATTCGTTGCATTGTTATGCACATCTATCTGGCATTGTTATGCTCATTCGTTGCATTGTTATGCACATCTATCTGGCATTGTTATGCTCATTCGTTGCATTGTTATGCACATCTATCTGGCATTGTTATGCTCATTCGTTGCATTGTTATGCACATCTATCTGGCATTGTTATGCTCATTCGTTGCATTGTTATGCACATCTATCTGGCATTGTTATGCTCATTCGTTGCATTGTTATGCACATCTATCTGGCATTGTTATGCTCATTCGTTGCATTGTTATGCACATCTATCTGGCATTGTTATGCTCATTCGTTGCATTGTTATGCACATCTATCTGGCATTGTTATGCTCATTCGTTGCATTGTTATGCACATCTATCTGGCATTGTTATGCTCATTCGTTGCATTGTTATGCACATCTATCTGGCATTGTTATGCTCATTCGTTGCATTGTTATGCACATCTATCTGGCATTGTTATGCTCATTCGTTGCATTGTTATGCACATCTATCTGGCATTGTTATGCTCATTCGTTGCATTGTTATGCACATCTATCTGGCATTGTTATGCTCATTCGTTGCATTGTTATGCACATCTATCTGGCATTGTTATGCTCATTCGTTGCATTGTTATGCACATCTATCTGGCATTGTTATGCTCATTCGTTGCATTGTTATGCACATCTATCTGGCATTGTTATGCTCATTCGTTGCATTGTTATGCACATCTATCTGGCATTGTTATGCTCATTCGTTGCATTGTTATGCACATCTATCTGGCATTGTTATGCTCATTCGTTGCATTGTTATGCACATCTATCTGGCATTGTTATGCTCATTCGTTGCATTGTTATGCACATCTATCTGGCATTGTTATGCTCATTCGTTGCATTGTTATGCACATCTATCTGGCATTGTTATGCTCATTCGTTGCATTGTTATGCACATCTATCTGGCATTGTTATGCTCATTCGTTGCATTGTTATGCACATCTATCTGGCATTGTTATGCTCATTCGTTGCATTGTTATGCACATCTATCTGGCATTGTTATGCTCATTCGTTGCATTGTTATGCACATCTATCTGGCATTGTTATGCTCATTCGTTGCATTGTTATGCACATCTATCTGGCATTGTTATGCTCATTCGTTGCATTGTTATGCACATCTATCTGGCATTGTTATGCTCATTCGTTGCATTGTTATGCACATCTATCTGGCATTGTTATGCTCATTCGTTGCATTGTTATGCACATCTATCTGGCATTGTTATGCTCATTCGTTGCATTGTTATGCACATCTATCTGGCATTGTTATGCTCATTCGTTGCATTGTTATGCACATCTATCTGGCATTGTTATGCTCATTCGTTGCATTGTTATGCACATCTATCTGGCATTGTTATGCTCATTCGTTGCATTGTTATGCACATCTATCTGGCATTGTTATGCTCATTCGTTGCATTGTTATGCACATCTATCTGGCATTGTTATGCTCATTCGTTGCATTGTTATGCACATCTATCTGGCATTGTTATGCTCATTCGTTGCATTGTTATGCACATCTATCTGGCATTGTTATGCTCATTCGTTGCATTGTTATGCACATCTATCTGGCATTGTTATGCTCATTCGTTGCATTGTTATGCACATCTATCTGGCATTGTTATGCTCATTCGTTGCATTGTTATGCACATCTATCTGGCATTGTTATGCTCATTCGTTGCATTGTTATGCACATCTATCTGGCATTGTTATGCTCATTCGTTGCATTGTTATGCACATCTATCTGGCATTGTTATGCTCATTCGTTGCATTGTTATGCACATCTATCTGGCATTGTTATGCTCATTCGTTGCATTGTTATGCACATCTATCTGGCATTGTTATGCTCATTCGTTGCATTGTTATGCACATCTATCTGGCATTGTTATGCTCATTCGTTGCATTGTTATGCACATCTATCTGGCATTGTTATGCTCATTCGTTGCATTGTTATGCACATCTATCTGGCATTGTTATGCTCATTCGTTGCATTGTTATGCACATCTATCTGGCATTGTTATGCTCATTCGTTGCATTGTTATGCACATCTATCTGGCATTGTTATGCTCATTCGTTGCATTGTTATGCACATCTATCTGGCATTGTTATGCTCATTCGTTGCATTGTTATGCACATCTATCTGGCATTGTTATGCTCATTCGTTGCATTGTTATGCACATCTATCTGGCATTGTTATGCTCATTCGTTGCATTGTTATGCACATCTATCTGGCATTGTTATGCTCATTCGTTGCATTGTTATGCACATCTATCTGGCATTGTTATGCTCATTCGTTGCATTGTTATGCACATCTATCTGGCATTGTTATGCTCATTCGTTGCATTGTTATGCACATCTATCTGGCATTGTTATGCTCATTCGTTGCATTGTTATGCACATCTATCTGGCATTGTTATGCTCATTCGTTGCATTGTTATGCACATCTATCTGGCATTGTTATGCTCATTCGTTGCATTGTTATGCACATCTATCTGGCATTGTTATGCTCATTCGTTGCATTGTTATGCACATCTATCTGGCATTGTTATGCTCATTCGTTGCATTGTTATGCACATCTATCTGGCATTGTTATGCTCATTCGTTGCATTGTTATGCACATCTATCTGGCATTGTTATGCTCATTCGTTGCATTGTTATGCACATCTATCTGGCATTGTTATGCTCATTCGTTGCATTGTTATGCACATCTATCTGGCATTGTTATGCTCATTCGTTGCATTGTTATGCACATCTATCTGGCATTGTTATGCTCATTCGTTGCATTGTTATGCACATCTATCTGGCATTGTTATGCTCATTCGTTGCATTGTTATGCACATCTATCTGGCATTGTTATGCTCATTCGTTGCATTGTTATGCACATCTATCTGGCATTGTTATGCTCATTCGTTGCATTGTTATGCACATCTATCTGGCATTGTTATGCTCATTCGTTGCATTGTTATGCACATCTATCTGGCATTGTTATGCTCATTCGTTGCATTGTTATGCACATCTATCTGGCATTGTTATGCTCATTCGTTGCATTGTTATGCACATCTATCTGGCATTGTTATGCTCATTCGTTGCATTGTTATGCACATCTATCTGGCATTGTTATGCTCATTCGTTGCATTGTTATGCACATCTATCTGGCATTGTTATGCTCATTCGTTGCATTGTTATGCACATCTATCTGGCATTGTTATGCTCATTCGTTGCATTGTTATGCACATCTATCTGGCATTGTTATGCTCATTCGTTGCATTGTTATGCACATCTATCTGGCATTGTTATGCTCATTCGTTGCATTGTTATGCACATCTATCTGGCATTGTTATGCTCATTCGTTGCATTGTTATGCACATCTATCTGGCATTGTTATGCTCATTCGTTGCATTGTTATGCACATCTATCTGGCATTGTTATGCTCATTCGTTGCATTGTTATGCACATCTATCTGGCATTGTTATGCTCATTCGTTGCATTGTTATGCACATCTATCTGGCATTGTTATGCTCATTCGTTGCATTGTTATGCACATCTATCTGGCATTGTTATGCTCATTCGTTGCATTGTTATGCACATCTATCTGGCATTGTTATGCTCATTCGTTGCATTGTTATGCACATCTATCTGGCATTGTTATGCTCATTCGTTGCATTGTTATGCACATCTATCTGGCATTGTTATGCTCATTCGTTGCATTGTTATGCACATCTATCTGGCATTGTTATGCTCATTCGTTGCATTGTTATGCACATCTATCTGGCATTGTTATGCTCATTCGTTGCATTGTTATGCACATCTATCTGGCATTGTTATGCTCATTCGTTGCATTGTTATGCACATCTATCTGGCATTGTTATGCTCATTCGTTGCATTGTTATGCACATCTATCTGGCATTGTTATGCTCATTCGTTGCATTGTTATGCACATCTATCTGGCATTGTTATGCTCATTCGTTGCATTGTTATGCACATCTATCTGGCATTGTTATGCTCATTCGTTGCATTGTTATGCACATCTATCTGGCATTGTTATGCTCATTCGTTGCATTGTTATGCACATCTATCTGGCATTGTTATGCTCATTCGTTGCATTGTTATGCACATCTATCTGGCATTGTTATGCTCATTCGTTGCATTGTTATGCACATCTATCTGGCATTGTTATGCTCATTCGTTGCATTGTTATGCACATCTATCTGGCATTGTTATGCTCATTCGTTGCATTGTTATGCACATCTATCTGGCATTGTTATGCTCATTCGTTGCATTGTTATGCACATCTATCTGGCATTGTTATGCTCATTCGTTGCATTGTTATGCACATCTATCTGGCATTGTTATGCTCATTCGTTGCATTGTTATGCACATCTATCTGGCATTGTTATGCTCATTCGTTGCATTGTTATGCACATCTATCTGGCATTGTTATGCTCATTCGTTGCATTGTTATGCACATCTATCTGGCATTGTTATGCTCATTCGTTGCATTGTTATGCACATCTATCTGGCATTGTTATGCTCATTCGTTGCATTGTTATGCACATCTATCTGGCATTGTTATGCTCATTCGTTGCATTGTTATGCACATCTATCTGGCATTGTTATGCTCATTCGTTGCATTGTTATGCACATCTATCTGGCATTGTTATGCTCATTCGTTGCATTGTTATGCACATCTATCTGGCATTGTTATGCTCATTCGTTGCATTGTTATGCACATCTATCTGGCATTGTTATGCTCATTCGTTGCATTGTTATGCACATCTATCTGGCATTGTTATGCTCATTCGTTGCATTGTTATGCACATCTATCTGGCATTGTTATGCTCATTCGTTGCATTGTTATGCACATCTATCTGGCATTGTTATGCTCATTCGTTGCATTGTTATGCACATCTATCTGGCATTGTTATGCTCATTCGTTGCATTGTTATGCACATCTATCTGGCATTGTTATGCTCATTCGTTGCATTGTTATGCACATCTATCTGGCATTGTTATGCTCATTCGTTGCATTGTTATGCACATCTATCTGGCATTGTTATGCTCATTCGTTGCATTGTTATGCACATCTATCTGGCATTGTTATGCTCATTCGTTGCATTGTTATGCACATCTATCTGGCATTGTTATGCTCATTCGTTGCATTGTTATGCACATCTATCTGGCATTGTTATGCTCATTCGTTGCATTGTTATGCACATCTATCTGGCATTGTTATGCTCATTCGTTGCATTGTTATGCACATCTATCTGGCATTGTTATGCTCATTCGTTGCATTGTTATGCACATCTATCTGGCATTGTTATGCTCATTCGTTGCATTGTTATGCACATCTATCTGGCATTGTTATGCTCATTCGTTGCATTGTTATGCACATCTATCTGGCATTGTTATGCTCATTCGTTGCATTGTTATGCACATCTATCTGGCATTGTTATGCTCATTCGTTGCATTGTTATGCACATCTATCTGGCATTGTTATGCTCATTCGTTGCATTGTTATGCACATCTATCTGGCATTGTTATGCTCATTCGTTGCATTGTTATGCACATCTATCTGGCATTGTTATGCTCATTCGTTGCATTGTTATGCACATCTATCTGGCATTGTTATGCTCATTCGTTGCATTGTTATGCACATCTATCTGGCATTGTTATGCTCATTCGTTGCATTGTTATGCACATCTATCTGGCATTGTTATGCTCATTCGTTGCATTGTTATGCACATCTATCTGGCATTGTTATGCTCATTCGTTGCATTGTTATGCACATCTATCTGGCATTGTTATGCTCATTCGTTGCATTGTTATGCACATCTATCTGGCATTGTTATGCTCATTCGTTGCATTGTTATGCACATCTATCTGGCATTGTTATGCTCATTCGTTGCATTGTTATGCACATCTATCTGGCATTGTTATGCTCATTCGTTGCATTGTTATGCACATCTATCTGGCATTGTTATGCTCATTCGTTGCATTGTTATGCACATCTATCTGGCATTGTTATGCTCATTCGTTGCATTGTTATGCACATCTATCTGGCATTGTTATGCTCATTCGTTGCATTGTTATGCACATCTATCTGGCATTGTTATGCTCATTCGTTGCATTGTTATGCACATCTATCTGGCATTGTTATGCTCATTCGTTGCATTGTTATGCACATCTATCTGGCATTGTTATGCTCATTCGTTGCATTGTTATGCACATCTATCTGGCATTGTTATGCTCATTCGTTGCATTGTTATGCACATCTATCTGGCATTGTTATGCTCATTCGTTGCATTGTTATGCACATCTATCTGGCATTGTTATGCTCATTCGTTGCATTGTTATGCACATCTATCTGGCATTGTTATGCTCATTCGTTGCATTGTTATGCACATCTATCTGGCATTGTTATGCTCATTCGTTGCATTGTTATGCACATCTATCTGGCATTGTTATGCTCATTCGTTGCATTGTTATGCACATCTATCTGGCATTGTTATGCTCATTCGTTGCATTGTTATGCACATCTATCTGGCATTGTTATGCTCATTCGTTGCATTGTTATGCACATCTATCTGGCATTGTTATGCTCATTCGTTGCATTGTTATGCACATCTATCTGGCATTGTTATGCTCATTCGTTGCATTGTTATGCACATCTATCTGGCATTGTTATGCTCATTCGTTGCATTGTTATGCACATCTATCTGGCATTGTTATGCTCATTCGTTGCATTGTTATGCACATCTATCTGGCATTGTTATGCTCATTCGTTGCATTGTTATGCACATCTATCTGGCATTGTTATGCTCATTCGTTGCATTGTTATGCACATCTATCTGGCATTGTTATGCTCATTCGTTGCATTGTTATGCACATCTATCTGGCATTGTTATGCTCATTCGTTGCATTGTTATGCACATCTATCTGGCATTGTTATGCTCATTCGTTGCATTGTTATGCACATCTATCTGGCATTGTTATGCTCATTCGTTGCATTGTTATGCACATCTATCTGGCATTGTTATGCTCATTCGTTGCATTGTTATGCACATCTATCTGGCATTGTTATGCTCATTCGTTGCATTGTTATGCACATCTATCTGGCATTGTTATGCTCATTCGTTGCATTGTTATGCACATCTATCTGGCATTGTTATGCTCATTCGTTGCATTGTTATGCACATCTATCTGGCATTGTTATGCTCATTCGTTGCATTGTTATGCACATCTATCTGGCATTGTTATGCTCATTCGTTGCATTGTTATGCACATCTATCTGGCATTGTTATGCTCATTCGTTGCATTGTTATGCACATCTATCTGGCATTGTTATGCTCATTCGTTGCATTGTTATGCACATCTATCTGGCATTGTTATGCTCATTCGTTGCATTGTTATGCACATCTATCTGGCATTGTTATGCTCATTCGTTGCATTGTTATGCACATCTATCTGGCATTGTTATGCTCATTCGTTGCATTGTTATGCACATCTATCTGGCATTGTTATGCTCATTCGTTGCATTGTTATGCACATCTATCTGGCATTGTTATGCTCATTCGTTGCATTGTTATGCACATCTATCTGGCATTGTTATGCTCATTCGTTGCATTGTTATGCACATCTATCTGGCATTGTTATGCTCATTCGTTGCATTGTTATGCACATCTATCTGGCATTGTTATGCTCATTCGTTGCATTGTTATGCACATCTATCTGGCATTGTTATGCTCATTCGTTGCATTGTTATGCACATCTATCTGGCATTGTTATGCTCATTCGTTGCATTGTTATGCACATCTATCTGGCATTGTTATGCTCATTCGTTGCATTGTTATGCACATCTATCTGGCATTGTTATGCTCATTCGTTGCATTGTTATGCACATCTATCTGGCATTGTTATGCTCATTCGTTGCATTGTTATGCACATCTATCTGGCATTGTTATGCTCATTCGTTGCATTGTTATGCACATCTATCTGGCATTGTTATGCTCATTCGTTGCATTGTTATGCACATCTATCTGGCATTGTTATGCTCATTCGTTGCATTGTTATGCACATCTATCTGGCATTGTTATGCTCATTCGTTGCATTGTTATGCACATCTATCTGGCATTGTTATGCTCATTCGTTGCATTGTTATGCACATCTATCTGGCATTGTTATGCTCATTCGTTGCATTGTTATGCACATCTATCTGGCATTGTTATGCTCATTCGTTGCATTGTTATGCACATCTATCTGGCATTGTTATGCTCATTCGTTGCATTGTTATGCACATCTATCTGGCATTGTTATGCTCATTCGTTGCATTGTTATGCACATCTATCTGGCATTGTTATGCTCATTCGTTGCATTGTTATGCACATCTATCTGGCATTGTTATGCTCATTCGTTGCATTGTTATGCACATCTATCTGGCATTGTTATGCTCATTCGTTGCATTGTTATGCACATCTATCTGGCATTGTTATGCTCATTCGTTGCATTGTTATGCACATCTATCTGGCATTGTTATGCTCATTCGTTGCATTGTTATGCACATCTATCTGGCATTGTTATGCTCATTCGTTGCATTGTTATGCACATCTATCTGGCATTGTTATGCTCATTCGTTGCATTGTTATGCACATCTATCTGGCATTGTTATGCTCATTCGTTGCATTGTTATGCACATCTATCTGGCATTGTTATGCTCATTCGTTGCATTGTTATGCACATCTATCTGGCATTGTTATGCTCATTCGTTGCATTGTTATGCACATCTATCTGGCATTGTTATGCTCATTCGTTGCATTGTTATGCACATCTATCTGGCATTGTTATGCTCATTCGTTGCATTGTTATGCACATCTATCTGGCATTGTTATGCTCATTCGTTGCATTGTTATGCACATCTATCTGGCATTGTTATGCTCATTCGTTGCATTGTTATGCACATCTATCTGGCATTGTTATGCTCATTCGTTGCATTGTTATGCACATCTATCTGGCATTGTTATGCTCATTCGTTGCATTGTTATGCACATCTATCTGGCATTGTTATGCTCATTCGTTGCATTGTTATGCACATCTATCTGGCATTGTTATGCTCATTCGTTGCATTGTTATGCACATCTATCTGGCATTGTTATGCTCATTCGTTGCATTGTTATGCACATCTATCTGGCATTGTTATGCTCATTCGTTGCATTGTTATGCACATCTATCTGGCATTGTTATGCTCATTCGTTGCATTGTTATGCACATCTATCTGGCATTGTTATGCTCATTCGTTGCATTGTTATGCACATCTATCTGGCATTGTTATGCTCATTCGTTGCATTGTTATGCACATCTATCTGGCATTGTTATGCTCATTCGTTGCATTGTTATGCACATCTATCTGGCATTGTTATGCTCATTCGTTGCATTGTTATGCACATCTATCTGGCATTGTTATGCTCATTCGTTGCATTGTTATGCACATCTATCTGGCATTGTTATGCTCATTCGTTGCATTGTTATGCACATCTATCTGGCATTGTTATGCTCATTCGTTGCATTGTTATGCACATCTATCTGGCATTGTTATGCTCATTCGTTGCATTGTTATGCACATCTATCTGGCATTGTTATGCTCATTCGTTGCATTGTTATGCACATCTATCTGGCATTGTTATGCTCATTCGTTGCATTGTTATGCACATCTATCTGGCATTGTTATGCTCATTCGTTGCATTGTTATGCACATCTATCTGGCATTGTTATGCTCATTCGTTGCATTGTTATGCACATCTATCTGGCATTGTTATGCTCATTCGTTGCATTGTTATGCACATCTATCTGGCATTGTTATGCTCATTCGTTGCATTGTTATGCACATCTATCTGGCATTGTTATGCTCATTCGTTGCATTGTTATGCACATCTATCTGGCATTGTTATGCTCATTCGTTGCATTGTTATGCACATCTATCTGGCATTGTTATGCTCATTCGTTGCATTGTTATGCACATCTATCTGGCATTGTTATGCTCATTCGTTGCATTGTTATGCACATCTATCTGGCATTGTTATGCTCATTCGTTGCATTGTTATGCACATCTATCTGGCATTGTTATGCTCATTCGTTGCATTGTTATGCACATCTATCTGGCATTGTTATGCTCATTCGTTGCATTGTTATGCACATCTATCTGGCATTGTTATGCTCATTCGTTGCATTGTTGTGCACATCTATCTAGCATTGTTATGCTCATTATTTGCATTGTTACGTACACTTCACCTACTTCGTTATGCACCTTTTCACTTGCAATTGTCGTCTTTTCTCCTCTCGCATGCGATGCGTTGGGGCATCTTTGGTTTCGAACATTCGGATGAGTTCCAGTGTTCATTCATTCCTTTTCTCTCTTGCATGTGATATGCTGAAAGGTTTTCTCTTGCGTGTGATACGCTGAGAAATTTATCTTTTCTCTCTTGCATGTGATATGCTGAGAGGTTTTCTCTTGCGTATGATACGCTGAGAAACTTATCTTATCTCTCTTGCATGTGATATGCCTAGAGGTTTTCTCTTGCGTGTGATACGTTGAGAAATTTATATTTCCTCTCTTGCATGTGATATGCTGAGAGGTTTTCTATTGCGTGTGATACACTGAGAAATTTCCCTTTTCTCTCTTGCATGTGATATGCTGAGAGGTTTTCTCTTGCGTGTGATACGCTGAGAAATTTATCTTTCCTCTTTTGCATGTGATATGCTGAGAGGTTTTCTCTTGCGTGTGATACGCTGAGAAATTTATCTTTCATCTCTTGCATGTGATATGCTGAGAGGTTTTCTCTTGCGTGTGATACGCTGAGAAACTTATCTTTTCTCTCTTGCATGTGATATGCTGAGAGGTTTTCTCTTGCGTGTGGTACGCTGAGAAATTTCCCTTTTCTCTCTTGCATATGATATGCTGAGAGGTTTTCTCTTGCGTGTGATACACTGAGAAATTTGCCTTTCCTCTTTTGTGTGTAATATGCTGAGAGGTTTACCTTCTTCCTCTCCTATGTGTGATACGCAGAGGGATGTTGTGTGTTAGGCTCCGGGTAGTCTCAGTAGTCGCTTTTAGCCTTCTCCGCGTCAGACGCAGCGAGAATTGCATAATTTTCTTACATCCTTTCTGCATGAAATGTAGTTAGATTTGTATTCACTTGCTTAAAATTGTCGCATATTTGCTTCATTACAGCTCTCTTTGCATGATCATGAGTGATAACCGGCTTCGCGTAGCGTATAAGTCCAACTTTCAAAACCGGCTTCGCGTAGCGTATAAGTCCAATCTTCAAAATCTTCTGGCATATCATTTTGCATTTTCTGCCTGCGGGCATGCCTGCGGGCACATCTTTGTCTATCTTATCTGCTTTGTCTAAGTCTTCGGCCTTGTAAAAAATGGGTCGTCTCTGGGCTTTGACATTCACTCCCGTCACTTGTGACTTCCGAGTTCTGTCAAAGAGGGGCAACTGTAGACACCCCATTTTTGACCGACCTTAAGACTCAGACGTCACTGATTGAGCGCTTGGTGATATTGCATAATGTGCTCGTTCAGAAGTCTCAGAGTCGCGGCCGTGAGCCCTGCCTCCAGACTTTCGAACCCTCTTCTGTGCCTTGCCTCGGTTTGCGAACCAGACTCGGTTTTCTCTGTTTCTTTTCTCGGGGGGAGGGAGAGGTCCTGTAGACCATCTCTCAGTGGCCGTGGGCTACATTTTGTGGCCGCAGGCCATTTTGTCCATTTCGGAGCCCGGTTTCCGATTTTCAGGACCGTCAGGCCGTGTGCCTCGGTTCGGGATCGCTTAACCATCTCCGTTTGCTCTAAATTTTGGCATGCATCTTATTTACTATCTTTTGAGGGACACTGGGGTCTGAGAAACCCACTTCGTGGCCGAACGCCACTTTCGGTGTTTAACGGGCAGTTTCCGGGGCCCCGAACTGCGTGTTTTGGCCCCCGAACATTCGTTTTGCATTGGTTTTCGTTCATTTTTGGCAGGTACCTCTGTTTTATCACTAGGAAGGCCGTAGAAGGGTGGGAGGCCAGCAATTGTTGCAACAACCAGTTCTTTACTCCTCCGGCGCCCTCCGACACCCGTTTTTCGCACTTCCGGGCCAATGTTGAACACCTTGGAGCCATTTTCTTCAAACCCAAACCACATATTTGTGATGTACAGACATGGGAGGACCCTAAAAGTTCATGGCCGGCCACTAATGCTTCTTGACCCTTTTGAACCCCTCCTTCCGAGCCAATGTTGAACACCCTTGGGCCACTTTCTTGAACTTTGAACCACATATTTGTGTTGTACACACATGGGAGGACCCTAAAAGTTTATGGCCGGCCATTAATTCATTTTGACCCTTTTGAACCCCTCCTAAAATTGGCTTGTTCTCTCTCCTGTTTTAGAATTTCCAAATTCGAACCACAGGGTTGTGAAGAGGAGATCTGGGAGGCCACCAATATGTGGTGGCCGGCCACTATTTCAAGTTGACCCTTTTGACCCCTAGCTGGCCGGCTAGGGGGGGTGGCCGGCCGGCCACTTTCAAGCCCAAAAACCAGCCGGCCATTTTCCTTGTGCTAGGAACTTTACAGCTGTGTAGCCCTTTTCCCCAGAAAATATCCCAATCCGAGGGATATTTTGTGGGGGAAAGCTTGCCTCCTTTTCCCCCACCTTTACACCCTCCTTTTGGTCCTTATAACCAGCTGCCATTGTTTGTGATGGTTGTTGGAAAATTTCATCTTCAAACTTGCATACAAAAATCCCTCTCCATCTCCCTCATTTCCTTGAAAACTTTCAAGCTCTACACCTCATTTTCTTCATCACCACCAAGCTCTACCACCACCACTCCATTCCAGCAGCAAGGAGAGGAATTCCAGCAGCCAAGAGGCAACAAATTTGGTCCAAGAAGCAACAAAAGTATTGATCTTCAAGGGTGAGTTGCATCTTTCCCTTTTTGGCCCATTTCTTGTATCTTTTGTAAGCCATACATGCTTATTGTTTTGAGCTCCGACCAAAACTGAAAAGGTCATTTTTTTGAGCTCATTTTCATGTCTCATTAAGGGCTCAACCCTGTTTGAGCCCTCCATATGCCACTTGCTTCAATACCCTTCGTAAATACCGTTTTCTTGCATGATTTTTTTAGCTCGTGTGTAATCTGTTTTTGATTAGTTTTGTGATGTAATAATTAGTTTACCCATTCTTGCATGCAATGGCAGCCTGCCATGCTTTTGTTTTTGGCCATTTTACAGTTCTGAAAAAGTGCTTATTTTGGTCCATTCTTCATTTTTCATTTAGGTCCTTTCATGGTTTGGGACCTCCATGGGTCACTTCATGTTATATCTCTCTTTTATTCCGCATTCTTGCATGTTTAGTTAGCCTATCATGCTTTTGTTTTTGGCCATTTTACAGTTCTGAAAAAGTGCTTATTTTGGTCCATTCTTCATATTTCATTTAGGTCCTTTCATGGTTTGGGACCTCCATATGCCACTTCATGTTATGTTTCTCTTTTATTCCCCATTCTTGCATGCAATGGCAGCCTACCATGCTTTTGTTTTTGGCCATTTTACAGGCCTAGAGATAGTCTTATTTTGGCCTATACTTCAAGTTTCATTAACATTTTTTTTCTGTTTGGTGATTATTTTGTATACTTCATGTTATAGCACCTTTTGAGCCTCAATCTTGTGCCTTTTTTTTTAGCATGTTTGTATATTGATTTGAGGTTTGCCATATACTGTAAACATTCATATTTTTGGTTCCTCTCCAATGTTGTAGAAGGAAATTTTCCGTTTGGATTTTGCTTATATCACTTGCTTCATTACCCCTCTCTTGGCCCCTATTCTTGCATGCCATTTTTGCCCTACCTACGCTTGCTGTTTGGCCATGTTTATAACTGTGAAAGTGCCTTTTTTGGGACTGTCTAGCTTCTGTCTTTGCATTGCATGTCCATGTTGTGCATGTTTGGCATAGCTATAGGCCATTTCGGGTGCCTAAATTCGCATTTCGGGACAATTCCATGCATTTCATGTCATTTCGCCTCATTTCGGGACTGTTTTCCCCCATATTTTAGTGCTGAAATTCCATTAGAATGATTGCTATCCATTCCATGTCATTACATCGCATTTTGCCATTGCCTCGGTTTGCGTGCCCGTGTGCACGCATTTCGAGGCACCCCATTTTTATCCGTCGGCATCCTATGTGAGTGTGGCTGAGGCTCACTCATGTTGGTATAAGCCCATATCATGTTTTCATGTCATTCGCATTGTGTATGCCATCGCCTCGGTTTGCGTGCCAGTGTGCACGCATTTCGAGGCACTCCATTTTCATCCACAGGCATCCTATGTGAGTGTGGCTGAGGCTCACTCATGTTGGTATAAACCCATATCATCC
>NW_021024644.1:85382-100856 GCF_004153795.1 Camellia sinensis | reverse complement strand
ATTTTTTTTTTTTTTTTTTTTTTTTTTTTTTTTTTTTTTTTTTTTTTTGACAATCAGTAGCCGTGTCTTAGGCAGAATTCTTTCATTGTACTTTAGGAGTGTAAATTTTAAAATTAAGAAACACTCCCCAATCACATGATCTCGGCATATAAAAATGACCGGCAAGAGTTGAATATAAGTTGGGTATATAGAGAATGTACCTATTGACCAACTAGGCTACTTTCTTAGGGATTTCATTTAATTTCTAATTAAAATGCTTATCATTGTAGTTGATAATTACAAAACAATAATAACTTGGACCCCTTTTTTTCCCACTCCCTTGACCCATTTTTCACCTGATTGGCTACTTTTTCTTTCTTTTTTCTTTTTTTTCCTTCTCTTCCAATCACCACCCGTCATGTGTCTGTGAGAAGTGGTGGGAGTGGTGATTAAAGGGGGGTCTCAATCATCACCCATTACAAAAATATCACTACCAAACCACAAAAAAAAATTGTTTGTAAACCACTTTACTTCCCAAAATATAATACCCACATTTCCATTGTTGGAGGATGGATAACACATCCACCACTTCCTTGGAAAAAAGTTGTACAAGTAGAAGGAGAACAAATGGTACTTTTTCCGGTACACCCCAATACAAATTCTAACTGACAAAGAAGAATGAACTTAGGGTCCGTTTGTTTTGGGAGATAGAATGGAGGGGATTGATAATGAGGGGATTAATAGTGAGGGGATTGTTAGTGAGGGGATTGATAGTGAGGGGATTAATAGTGAGGGGATTGATAGTGAGGGGATTAATAATGAGGAATTGTTAAATTATTTTTATATAAAATAATAAAACAAATAAAAAAATATAAAAAATTAAACATTATATTAAAAAAAAAATTCCCAATATATAAAAAATAAAAAAATTTCTAATCCCCTCACTATTTTCTAATACCATCTCTACCTCCTCCTTACCAATCCCCCTTCCAAAGGTATTAGCAATACCAAGGGACTAATAGTCCCAAGGCTTTCTCTGTAAACAAACAGGGGCTTTAGTAATACCTTGGTATTGCTAGTCCTAATACCCTCTCTATAACCCAAAACAAACGGAGCCTAAGATTGTTTCAAAGACTGTTGAGAAGAAGATCAAGGAGGCTAGTGGTGCCATTGTTCTCACTAGTTAGGTTTGCTTTTGTTTTTTGAAATTTAGGGTTTTGAGTTTTACTGCACTTTGGGCGCATTAAATATGACATTTTTATAATTATTATGTTAGGAAATGTCTCGTAACTCAAATTTTGTAACTCAAAAGTGGCTCAAATGGTCAAAACGACGTCGTTTTGGCTATTTTTATATTGTTCTGTACTCAAAACGACGTCGTTTTAGCCATTTGAGCCACTTTTGAGCCACAAAATTTGAGCTACGTAGCATTGTCGTATTATGTTTAGCTTTTAACGATACAATGCAATTTTGTTTGGTTCTATTTTTTCAAAAATATTTTTCAAAAAATTACACTTTCTTGTTTTTCGTGTTTTTTTTTTTATTTTTATTGAATTTTTTTAATATTTTAAGTAATTCTTTTTTACTTTTTAGACATACCTAACATAAATATACCTAAAAAGTAAAAAAATTGTAAAAAAACGTTTTAAAAATTCACTAAATACCAAAAATACAAAAAAAAAAACGAGAATTCAGTACTTTTTCTTATTTTTATGTATTTATTAATTTTTTAAAATATTTTTTCACAATTTTTATATTTTTTAGATACATCTAAGTAAGGTGCAACTAAAAAAGTAAAAAAAATATTTAAAATTTTAAAAATATTCACTAAAAATAAAAAAATACGAAAATCAAAAAATTCAATTTTCAAAAAATTTAATCCAAAAAACTAAAACCAAACACACTGATTTTTTTTATTTCAACAGTATGTCTCATCTTTAAATATTTTGAAGTTTTTTTAATGGTATTTATGGAGGTTCAATATAGTCTTCAATAAAGAACTTTGTCTTACTACACTTCACACTGTGGTTTTTAAAGGTTTTCACATGGGTCTACAATAGGTCTACAAATATGGAAGTATGGTCACTCAACAAGTGTGGGAAAATGAGAGTTAAAGGGTGTGTGTACAATGATTATGAGCGAAGGGTATAATTGTAACTTTTAGTGTGTGGATTGAGAAAATTAATTAATAATCAAATTAATAAGTGTATGTACTAAGAGAAGATGTGCATTGAGGTAAGTAAGTGTGTAGAAATAGAATTTTCTAGGGATTTCAAATGTTTTATTAATATTTTTATTAAGAATAATGTTATATGCACTAATTGGTATACCAATTAATGTATTAACAATTATGTAGCATAATTTCATAGGTTTTGAGTATTTGTAATTTGTATAATGGATGATATCAGTAATAATGACATCAGATATGTTAGTACATTAATTGATATACCAATTGATGCATGAAACACTACCGTTTTATTAAATGTCCTATATGGGTATGAAACTCACACCATGTGAGTTCCATATAGATCCTACACCTATTTGAAATATTTGATAAAAATATTAGTAAAACATTTAAAATCCCTACCATTACAGATCTTTGCACCAAGATCTCTTACATTAACATGAAAAAGGGTATAAATTTCAAATGTTTTATCAATATTTTTACCATAGAGTTAGGTTAGAGATCTCAAATAATCTATCAAATTTTTTACCAACCTCTCACATAGGTGTGGGATCCACACAGATATAGATTTGTGTGAGTCCCACACCCATGTAAGAAGTTTGGTAAAAAAATTGGTAAATTATTTAGAATTTATAATATTTTTTTTATCAAATATTTTATATGAGTGTGAAATTTATATTATGTCAATCTTAAATGAATCTTACACATATATGAAACATTTGATAAGAATATGAGTCAAATAATTGGGTGTGTTGAGTAACCTAATCACACAAAGGGAATGGCCCTATTTGATAGAGCTGTGGGAAAGTACTTATAGTTTATACCTTAACAGCTTATACCATATAACTATGAACATAAACTGATTTCTGACTTATAAATTAAGCATCTCCTGCCCCACTCAAAGAATAAGCTGATTTCTGACTTACAAAAAGTTATAAGTTGCATTGTTAAACTAAATCAAACACATCAAAATAACTTAAATTAAGTTAAAAATTAAAATAAGTAACTTTTAAGTTGCACCAAACAGGCACAATGTGTATTTATTTTGTGTGTCTTTCTCAACTATATCCAATCTTATGCATAAACGAGTGTACGGTCGACTTGAGATAGAGAAATTGCTTTCCGAGTTGGTGCAGCAAACAACACTGTTTTATTTAGTTAAAAAAATTAAAATAAAACAAATAGAAATACAATTGGTTTGCCTTTAAATCCTGATTACTTTCAAAATTAATAATTAAGCATACAACTCAAAATTATTCAAAACTTAATTTAAAAATTAATTTCAAAACTCATAATCAAATACACAATTCAAAACTCTTTTGATAATATAGTGTTGAAAATAGTTAGTGATTGGATTGTTAAATTATTTTTATAAAAAATCTAAAAAAAATAATTTCTATATTAAAAAATATCTAAAACAAATATATATGTAACAACCCAGATTTTTAATTATTCTGTAGAATTTATACTAATATTATTTAATCTTAGTTCGGAAAATATATAATTTATTATAAATTATTATGCGTAATTTTGTAAAATAATATAATTTTAGGGGTCAAAATATAAATAAATAATTAATTTACTGCTGATATATAATAAAGTATAATTTAATTAAAAATTAATTAATTTATATAATTATATTAAAATATTAGATTAAAATATAATTATTTTAAATATTTATTAAGGATAAAAACGAATCTGTGAAATTATTATTGAATCTGTCACATATGCACCTTATTCTCTATAAATAGGGAGGCGCTGATCTGGGCCGAAGAAAGGGAGAAAAGAAAAAGAAAAGAAAGAAGGAAAGAAACGAAAGAAAGAAGGAGAGAAAAGAAAGAGAGAAAAGGAAGGAAAAAAATAGTAGAAGTTGAAAGCGTTTTTGACAGTGGAAAGTAAGAGTAAAGTATTAAAGTTAAGGTGAGTTATATTATATCTTGAGTTATCAAAATATATTTTACTTATGTTTTGACTTATCATATTTATTTTAAAAGAAGTTATGTTTTATAAGTTATTATAAATTATATTAATATTTCAATTATGTGGATTATGTTCTGAACCCTGTTTGCTCAAAATGAAACCCATGGATATGTTGTTTATATTTTGTTGGTTACATATTTTGTGCAAGCCAGTGACAATTCGACGTGTGGCAAAGTAAGGGTAATATGGGAAAACCAGTCAAGTCTTCGATTCTGATCATACACGTGGCAGTTAATATTGGTTGTTATAAGATCTGAGTAGCAGCGGATCGACAAAGAGATGCTAGGTGACGTGGCTTCAACGGTTACTCACATTCAAATTCAAATATAGGAGGAAAGTCTAACTGCAAGTGAAGGCGTAGTGGAACTACTTATAAGGTAACATGATCAGCGATCACGGAGGAGCAGTTCGACGGTTTGAAGGGCAGTTCGATGGTTATCTTTGAAGAGTATAAATAGTAGGAAGGACTTCAGAGAAAACCCCCGAAGAATCAAAAGAAAAACAGTCTTACTTTACATATTCCAGTTTTATTTCCTGTTCTTTACATTTCTGTACTTTAAATTCCTGCACTGCACTTCATTTGTAGGAGTAGTTTTCGAGTATATTGCCGCTGTAAATCTCTACGAGGCCGAGATCATTGTAAGTTTTTCATACTAATGAAATGCTTCAATTTATTTAACTGTTCTTATGCTTAAATTCTCTTAAATCAAGCTACCAGTAAGCCATCAGTAAAAGTCCTCTTCATTGAGGCTGAAAGAACCATAACATAATCGTCTAAATAATTGGTTGGCAATTACAATTCTGTAAGGACTGATTGATCCTTGCTGGCACGCTCTCATAATTACAAAAGTAACCTTCGAAAGTCAAAAAGCCAACATATATTTTTGGCACGCCCAGTGGGACTATTTAAAATGGCTAGACGTAGGGGACAAGGAGAAAATGAACGTTTGGAAGAAGGCGTGGAAGGAGAGGTGGAGATACCTAATCTAGAGGATAATGTGATAGCACATCTTGTGGAGACTCCTATCTTATCGGAACCCATGGTCGAACAGACCAGTACTTCAGAGCAAATACCATTTATTCGTAATAGTGGACGGGACCAAGGAATTGGACTATCTAGTGTCCCATCTACTCAGCCAGTAAATCCGTGGGGTGGCTTAGTAGATGCCATGGGACAACAATTAATAAACACAATGGAAAGGTGGGCAGCATCCTTTTTGGATCGAATGAATAACCACCAACCAACAAATGTAAGACACATGGAGGAAGTAAATGTCCCTTAGCAAAGATTGGTTAGAGATAAACAGCCTATGCAAGTTAATGGACATTCTAATGGTCAAACCAGTAATCAGATTCATGAAAGATTACCACCTCAATCTTGGTATGAACCCATTTCGAGGCCTGTAGCAGGCCAGAATGCCTCAATGTTCAACAGTGAGGCCATGCAAATTGATGGATCTGGCCCGGTACAAGAAAATGGCATAAGAATGGTTCCAAACCCCACATTCGAAGCCATACCTGGCACAATGGGGTACAATAATCCCTTATTCGAATTTATACACGGGGGGTTGGAAGGTTTTCTTACAAATGGAAGGGATACAATACCTGTTCCAGTACCTTTCGTGGGTCATTTCGCAGGACAGGCTCAAAGAGGTTACCTACACCCCCAACAGCAACCTGTACCACAGGGACAGCCAGTCCCGAATGTACCACCCTATGGACCAAGAGGACCACAAGCACAAGTTTGTCCACCAAATCCTGTGTTTGTTCCCCTAGTAGTGGTTCAACAGGCACAAAATATGGTTCCTGGGGACCAAATTACCGATATAGTTAGGGAGTTGTGTGGACCAATGGCTCGGGGGGGTCCAAACTCCTGTGTACAAAAAACCATACCCAGAATGGGTCGACAGGGTACATGAATATCCAAGAGGTTTCAGGATACCAGATTTCGTCCTTTTCCATGGGAATGGAAACCAATCAACAGTAGAGCATATTACTAGGTTTGCTGCTCAATGTGGTGAATTTACCAATCATGACTTTATGAAGTTGGGACTATTCTCAAATTCTCTAACTGGGGGAGTATTTGTATGGTACATTAACCTTCCACCTGGCTCCATCCAGACTTGGCAGCAAATGGAAGAGGCATTTCATGCCCAATTCTTCATGAATACCCAAGGGGTTTCAGGATACCAGATTTTGTCCTTTTTTATGGGAACGGAAACCAATCAACAGTAGAGCATATTACTAGGTTTGCTGCTCAATGTGGTGAATTTACCAATCATGACTTTATGAAGTTGAGACTATTCCCAAATTCTCTAACTGGGGGAGTATTTGTATGGTACATTAACCTTCCACCTGGCTCCATCCAGACTTGGCAGCAAATGGAAGAGGCATTTCATGCCCAATTCTTCTAATCAGAACCAGAAGTTTCCATGGCAGGCTTGGCAAGATTGAGTCAAAGGCCTGAGGAGAAGGCTACTTAGTTTATTTCCAGATTTAAGAGGGCTCGAAATAAATGTAGAGTAATCTTGCCAGAACCAGAATTCGTAAAATTGGCCCAAAATAGCTTAGAGTTCAGGCTTCGAAAGAAGTTTGATTCAACAAAGTTCAGGGATTTAGTGGAACTGACTTACAAAGTATCTAGATATGAAGCATTACTAGAAGAGGAACAAGATCGAAATAATGCATCATATAGGACATACTACAAAGATCCTAATTATGAGATTGATGCAGCAGAGATTGTGGGAAAAAAACCTATGATCTGTGAAGCATTAATTCATAAAGATACGACAATTGACCAGTAGTTTAAAAAGAAAGATCTCCACAGGAAGTATTCTTTCGATTTAACTAAGGCAGATGATATTTTTGATCATTTGCTTGCGGCCAACTTCCTTAAGTTACCAAAAGGGGTTAAAATTCCATCTCTTGATGAACTTAAAGGAAAAGTATATTGTAAATGGCATAATTCTTGGTCTCACTCGACTAAAAACTGTGTTGTTTTTCGAGACAGGATCCAAGAACAAATTCGGAAAGGGAGTTTGAAATTCCCAGCCAAAGCTGAAAAAGCCATGGGGATCGATAGCAATCCATTTCCAGAAATTAGAGAGGTGGCAGCCAATGTCATTATGTCAGACTTTCAGAACCTGTCTTTGAAAGAATTGGAAGAAGTCAATGTACAGATGCATGTGGCCAACCAGACAGCAACCAAAAAAGACCTTAGAAGTCCACCAGCTATGGGACGAGATTTCTCACATCAGAGGGAAGACTCTGATGAAAAAGCACTGGATGATGACTCCTTAGAGGCAGCCGTAATGCAAAGGATGTGTCCCAGATGCAGACTGAGTTATAAGTGGTTGAAAGGCCTTCCAGTTGATGGGAAGCAATATTACAGGGATGTGCAGAGGCGTCCCAAACTAACCAATGCTTATAATAAAAGGCCGTATCCGGCTAATGTTAGGCGACAGCCATTAGTAGTTGAGCCTGCAGTTGATAGAATGCATGCTAAAGGCAAGAGGCCCTTATATGAGACCAGGTCACCTAACTATTACAGAATGGAGAATAGTCATTCTAAAAGAAGATTGGAGAAGAGTTCAGATTTTAGGATCAAAGCCAGAAATTGGCCCCCTGGACTAGCTTCGCGAAGAACAGAAAATGATCACCATCATCGAAAGCCTGAATCAGGCTCAAAGCTTGGAGACAAGGCCAAACAATTGTCTTCACCGCCAGCCTCGAAGGTGACCTCGAAGGAAGAAAAGGGCAGTTCAACGTCTGGGTCAGTAAGTTCGTGGGTACCTAGGGTCCCAGATTGGTTTGTGATGCAAAACAAACCTAGGGAAATGCCTACCCAAAGGAATGTTGGAAACCAAGGTAGGATGGTTAAGCCTCCTTTAGTAGCCCCCAACAACTGGGTATTGCTAAAACACCCAAGAACGAAGGAACCAGATATGGTCCCCGTTATTTTCATATCACAAAGGAGGAAAATTCAGCGTAGGTACACCCAATACTAGCAAAACCTGAAAGAAAGTGGAGAGAGTTCTTCATTGATCCAGACTGGAGAAAATAAGAATCGAAAGTCAGACCATACTCCAAAGCCAGTTCTACAAAACGAGGTGGGTTGCAGTAGAGAACAGTTGTCCAAGGTTCATTCTGAACTAAAAGTCAGAGAGAAGGATAGCCTAGCAGGGTTGGAGAAAGCTTTGATGGAGAGTGGTAGCGAGACAGAAGAAGAAATTGGCGTGAGCCAAAAGAAAGAAATGGTGGAAGAAGAAATGTTCGAAGCTTTCATGGCCAAGCAAACATTTTTGGTTGGAAAACCAGCTGAGGAAAATCATTGGAAGGAACCTGTTAATAATGAAATACCAGAATGCAGCATGCAGGATGTTTCTGAGGTAATTGACCAAAGTGGCCAAGAAGGGAAACAGGTACAGCGTGCCATCCAGTTTGGCTCGTTTTCCCCAGTATCAGTAAACATGGTACACATACTACCGCAGGAATTCCAAGCTGGAGACGAGAATCAAGAGGGGTAAGAAGTTGATCCAATTCCAATCTCTAGTGAAGATTCACAAGCGAGTATGGTACAAGATAATTTCGGAATGGTTACCCCAATGGAAGCTGAGTATGAGAGTGAAGAAGTGGTAAGTATTAACCTCTCGTATCCATTTGAGTATCCCTCGAATTCTATGACACAGCATGTTAAGCCTTTGTACATTAAGGCCTTCTTCGATGGGATACAGTTAAACCGAGTCTTAGTGGATAATGGGACAACGGTGAACTTACTACCGAAATCCTCTTTGAAGAAATTAGGGAAAAAGAATCCCAGGTTGATCCCAACTGGTACAACCATTGCTGGTTTTGCTAGAGACAAACAGATGGCCCAGGGAATTCTACCCATCAACCTGAGTGTGGGAACCAAGGACTGCATGACGGCGTTTTTCGTCATCGACAGCAATGCGAAGTACAATGCTTTACTTGGTAGAGATTGGATCCACACTAATAAATGTGTGCCTTCCTCTTTGCATCAGAAAATGATAATAGCTCTAGGCAATGGGGAGACGGAGGAAATTAATACAGATCCTTAACCTTTCATAGCCTGTGCAGATTTCGCAGAAGCCAAGTTGTATATTGATGGCGTGGCACCGCTCAGTATACTGATGAAATCCGATCGCTCAGCCGAAGTATCGACTGATGAGGAAGTAGCACACCTGAAGCACTTAGTCCAGGAGAGTGCTGATGAAGAGCTGGTTGTTAAAGATGGCAATGATGCCTGGTTGTAGGCAACAAGATGAAGCACCAGAAGCCAGGTCTTTGGCTTTAATTGAGTTTTCAATATTGGATATAAAGTCAATAGTCCAGAAAGTATGGGAGCAAGAGAAAGAAGTCATGACAATTGGCTACAAGCGGCAGCAGCAACAAGCCAGAGTTTTGACCCTTGATAAATACTGTGCATTGGACATAGAAACGAAAGTCCAAGAAATACAGGAAGAAGAAACCTTGTGGACAGACTTTGTCTATGAGGAGGAGAATAAAGAGGAGGAATCAAAGAGCCTAGAAACAGAACACAACAAGGAGACTACTTCGAAGTTAGAAGGGATCAAAGAAGGAGCTCCAGTAAGTACTCAGAAACAAGACCCCTTAGAAGAAATAAATTTAGGGGAAGATTTTGTACAACAACCTATTTATATAAGTGTTTGGTTGAATTCTCTTGATAGGGACCAGTTGTTGGTTATTCTGAGAAGATATAAAGATTGTTTTGCATGGTCATACAATGAACTATCAGGATTGGATAGGTCATTAGTGGAACATAGGCTTCCCATGAAGCCTAACTTCAAGCCATACAAACAAAAACCAAGAAGAATGGGTTCAGACATGATCCAGAAAGTTAAGGAAGAAATTCTTAGACTACTCAAAGCAGGCTTTATCAGGACAGCCAGGTATGTTGAGTGGCTATCTAATATTGTACCTGTAGTTAAGAAGAATGGCAAAATGAGGGTATGCATCGATTTTAGAAACCTAAATCTGGCGACTCCAAAAGATGAATATCCTATTACTGCGTGAGCCTACCTCCCACCTTTCATTCGGTACTTCCGAGGTAACTCTTTGTTTTTTGCTTTACTTTCGCAATGTAGGATACAAAAACTGTCATAGTTAGTTGTATTCTTTAACTGCTGAAAACTGATATGCTGTAGACTGTAGTTGACTGTAAACATACATACAACTGATATCTGCTTGAGACTGACACATGCACACACACTGCACTAGCCCTGAATCACTCAAACACACTGCACTCACTGTATTTCACTGCATACACACTGGCACCCAGTATTTGTCTGAATCTGTTAAACCTGCACACATGCTATATCTGTTCTGAAACACCCAAACACGCTGACACATCACACGTATTATTTCACTGTAAGCACACCGGCACCCGGTATTTGCCTGAATCTGTCAAACAAACTTGCATACATGCTATATCTGTCCTTTCAAAACTGCATTTTGAATGTTGTCTTGCAATTGTTATTTTCTATTTACAGGAGGGTTCCATACCATTCGCTGGTATGGGAATACTGGTGCACGGGAGTGGTATGATGAGCTCCCTGATGCGGTCCGACGCATCGTGGACCGAGCGGGCTTCGCACCTTCTGCCGAGGGCTCTCCAGGTTGTCCACATGCAGAGCCTCTCCTTGCCGCTCTGGCGAGAGATGGTGGGACACCACCGATTCTTTTCATTTCTCTGCTGCAGGGGATATGACGATGACCCCTCATGACTTCTCGATGCTCACAGGCATCGGGGTAGGGGGATCCGCATCCCTTTTGACACAGACATGGATGAGTGGACGCCGCTCAGGTCCATCTACTGGGGGAGGCACCACCCCTAGCTCGCCCAGGTTTCGTCCGATACTCCTGGTTCGAGGTCCAGTTTTGAGTCCAGCCCGTGTTGGAGGAGGAGGCGCAAGATGACCCCGGGGACGAGGAGAGGTATGCTCGCGGCTTCCTCATGTTCCTGTTCGGACTACCATTTTCGCCGACCGGGCGAACACCGTGCCTCTCTTGTTCTCAGCGCACTTGGTGGACGTCCGGGACATTCTGCACTATGACTGGGGCGGCGCTGCTCTGGCCACCCTTTACGGGTACATGAGTTCGGCTTCGCGCGGCAGCGGCCAGCTGCTTGGAGGCTATTGGCGGGCTTGGGAGGTACATTCCTTCTTCCGCTTTTTTCATTTCTGTCTCGTACTTTCTGTACTCTGTACACTGCACACACTGTAGTCTGCTCTATACTTGCTGTATACTGTACACACGGCACACACATACATTCTGCTTTACACTGACTGTACACTGCTCACACTGTACGCTGCACACAATACACTGCCCACAACACACGGCTCTGCCATTTCTGCTTTATTCTGCATTCTGCTCCAACTGATAGTCGCACTGACATCTGTTTTGCGTTGGGGGTTTTACGCCTACTTTCCTAGGCTTGCCCCCGTGCCAGTTGCGGAGACTCCCCTGGCCGTCCCCTTTTCGAGTCGCTTCGACGGGAGATGCCCGGCGACCCAGGGAGACATTCGGCTTCTTCCGCCGATATTTCGACACCATCACCCCCGCGGAGGTATGCTTTACTTTCAGTTCATTTAAGCTTCACTTTCAACTGTATATTTCAATAACAGTAGATACACAAACTGTCTGTCCATTTCAGATCACTTGGCGGCCGTGGGCTCCCTTGCCGCGCGGCGATGCGGGATCGGTTCCCTGGTGCGGAGGAGACTCGCGTTTTCGATTCTGCCTTGAGGGGCCGGTCTGTCACGGGCTTTGGTACCTGGGGGAGCGTTTCTACGCCAGACCCTAGGGTTACCTAAGCAGATATGTCCCGGTTCCCCCTCCTGCAGACATAGGGAGGACTGAGGGCTCACCACTGAGCAGCTGGATGATTACTCCATCGGCGGGAGGAGCGGCTTCCGGGCACTGGAGACTATCAGGAGTACGTGCGGACGTACCTGATGCGCCCCTGAGCGGTCGTCGGGCAGAGGGGGCCAGGCCTGTGGCATCGGCGGCTGGGGCCGGAGCGGGAGCAGGGGCTGGATCTTCGAGAGGGCCCGGTCCGTGGTAGGGTGGAGTGCAGGGAGGACGGGGAGCTGGCTGGCCTGCCCTGCCTGCTTGTACTGACTTTCCAGGGGCAGGGGTGGGTCGACCTATAGATCCCCTTCGCCCCTTCACCGGCTGGTCACGAAGTTCATTGATGTCCCCGACTACCTCCGGTATGTTCTACTGCATTGTACAGTTATTCATTTCAGTTTACTTGTATTCCACAGAAATTGATGCATCTGATACTTTTGAGGCTTCTTTTGGTACACCCGTCAGTCGTTTGGCGATGATGCCTCGATGATGGGGATGCTCCAGCGGACATTTGATCTCCTAGCCCTCGTACAGCATACCGGTATGTCCTTCTGACACTAGCTCAAACCACTTATACACTGCTTTACATAATCTGATGCACGGCACAACACCTGATACACTGATCCCACAGTATCTGAACACACTGCATACACTGCATTCTGCACCTACTCTATACTGATAAACTGCCTACGGCATTCTCAACTTGTACTCATATACTGCATTCTGCACTGTTAAACTGCTCACGCATTCACACACTGTACTCATACACTGCATTCTGCACCTTATAAACTGTTCACAGTTATACTGATGCATTTCCCTTTTTATGTACTTTTCAGCCTCCCTTCCAGATTCCCATGGCGGGAGGTGCTCCAGCTGGGCTTCTGTCTCTGCTCGGGGGAGAGATGAGGGGGCAGGATATTTCCCCGTACCAGGGGAGGGCGTACTCATGTCGGGAGTAGCTGCGAGCTCTAATCCCGGATGATGATGATGACGAGGAGTCAGAGCGAGGCAGAGGGAGTCCGAGTCATCGGAGGAGGAGACCGGAGACGTTCTAGCTCGGGCTTTGACGACGACGCTGATGATGCTCCTGGACCCTCGTCTAGGAAGAGGACTAGAACGGACTGACGGCCCCCGGAGTGCTTGACTATGGAGCAATCTCTCTCGGTTGATGCTGGTATGTCGCGGCTGTAGCTGGAAGCCAGCTCTGGCTGGCTGAGCTCATCACAATCCGCACGTAGCGGGGCTCCTGTGGTACGAAATTCCGGCATATGGCCCGCTGGCGTGAAGCCGTATATAGCATCCGATTCTGACTAGGCGTCTCCTATAGTCCCCGAATCCATCCCATCAATCGAATGTGGTGGGCTCACGAGCCTGGTATAACTGGGGAGCCCAAACCGGGTGCACAACGGGCGACCTGGGCGGGTATGACATACTGACGCTGGCCTCACTCTGCGGAGCGTCCCCTGCTCCAATGCAGCCGTCATAACCACAATTTCTTCTGAATTTTGTGCCGCCATAAATCCTGCCTCAGCAAAGGGGAGACACTGGCTATTCTGTATCAATTCTGCAACTTTCTGAACTGAAAGGAAAAAACAGACAGCATTTCAGCCCAAACTGATCAAACACGGGTGTAGCCAAACAACTGTATCCTACTGCTGATCACTGTTCCAGATTTCTGTTCCCAAAACTGAACCCGATACCCGCAGATAACTGATTCTCAACAATACTGATTCTGGTGCCCTCGGGTCCGATACTCAAACTCGAAACTGGTATATGCGTTCCTGTAGAGATACACTCTAAAGGCACATAGCAAGTAAGTGAGAGCCAAAACACCCTTATGTTGGGTAGGGTTTCCCTGTCCTATTTTGTCAGGAACTAGGGTTTCACTATGCACACAGCAGTTCTCAAACAACCTAATATCGGTAAGCAACCTGTCTAACTTGGAATGGTCACTATGGATCCGAATATGCACTAGGTCGAATGGTCCAAAAGGGTGCCCCGGTAAACCGGGTTTGTGTTCCCATGCTGTCAGAGCCCATAGCCGGTCAGCCTTATGGACATGCCTTGACAAGACAAGCTCCGGCAAACCGTTCAGGAATGGCAGATGGCAAACATGTTTCCTAGGCGCACCGATGCACATGCAATGCAAAGAAACACATAAATGAGATCAAAACAGGATATCATGAGTTCGAGTCAAGCTCTCTAAATTCCCCAGCAGAGTCGCCAGAAACTGTAGACGCGCCCGCGGAGGGCCTCATGCTACAGTTCGGACTCGATTTGTGTCACGGTTCTTAATCTGAACCAAAGAGTCCAAATCTGGCAAATCGTTTGAGAAAACAGATTTTTTTTGAAAAAAGTAGTGCCAAACATGACTGCTTTGCCAGATACAGAGTCGCCACCTAAATATTTTTAAATGGGGAAATTTAGGAAACCCTGACTCGGTGCGAAGGCCACATGTCCGTCATCACCGGAGTTTGTCTCGGCTCGGGAGCTTGGGTACGATCGGGGAAGGTCAGCTATGAGCACCCCCTTTCGCCCGGTCCGAAGACTGGCCTCTACTAACCGTGATATCCGATTTTGAAAACGTTTATGTGTTCTTATTCCATTTATTAGCCTAGAATTACTATGTTATGCGCGCGCAAACAAGTATAGACTAGATTGCCTAATTTGGAAATAAACATTGCATATCCGTTCAGTTTTGAAAAAGGTTTTGGATTTGCTACTCGCAAGTAGGCTAAAACACGGATTTCAATGAGTTTTCAACTCAAAACAATCCAACCTTCACCCACAGGCATCCAAGAGTTTATAACACATAAGCATCTAGCCACATGTTAAGCATGTTGTCATGGCAACATTCACACTCATGCGATATGCTAAAGCGAAATACTTACATCGTACTCCGTGCCAAAACAAAGAACTTGTTAGCAAACATGCATGATCCAAGTCTATGTTAAGTGCCTAATGCGTTGCATACAAAGTGTTGCTAGAATAGGCTCGGCTATCCTAAACATGGCATGTGAGAATGCACAACTATCACATATTCAGTTTAGAATTTGAAGTACAAATGCAGTTAGCGTGATGTACCGAGCCTGATGCATGTAAACAAATGCATGGATGCACGCATGCATAGCATAAGGCATGCTAAATTAAACGTGCCCTAATCTACATCGTAAGCAGGTAAATAAAAGGGAAGAAAGAAGTGAGGTTGGAAGACATACACACCACCCACACACACTTATTACAGATTTGCCCTCGCTCGGAGGGACCGAATAAATATTACAAATTAATTAACTACACAAGCTAATTAATATTACAAATTGCCTAATTTAATTAACAAATTAAATAGACTAAGAAAAACAGTAAAATGCCTCGAGAAGCGCGCGCCATGCGCAAGCTGCCTCTGTTTTCCTTCCTTCATTCCTCTGGAGGCTGTCAAAACC
>NW_021024644.1:63781-82357 GCF_004153795.1 Camellia sinensis | reverse complement strand
GATTTTTGCTATCTTCTTCTTTCTTGTACTTTTCTTTTTGTTGGTAGTATAGATTACCTTGTACTGCCGCAGCAAATTTTTGTTCCCAAAACTTGTACATTTGAAAAGATAATGAAATGAAACGGACTTTTTATCTGAAAAAGTGTTTACATTCACACATTTCATGCATTGCATCGCATCTCATCATGTTACACCTCAATGTAAATGGAACTGATTATTGTCTGAAAATTGAACACTTGCACTGTAATAATCAGATAACTAAAACAGCCAACAGCAAAATAACCCAAGCAGCCCACTGCCTGATTCTGGACACACAGCCCTTGCTCTATCGGATTAATCTGTATACAGCCCTTAGCACAGCATTCGTTCATCCTGCACACAGCAAATTCTAAACAAAATAGCCCAATCTGACAAGACGGCCTCAAAGGTGGAACCGGTTGGAGTCGAAACACGCTCAATGTAGAGAATCAGGACTGCTCTTGGCAGAGAGGATCACCACCGCTGAATGAAATTGCCACCAGCAGTGTGGTATGGCATCGGCACAAAATTGAAGCTGTCGGCAAAGAAATTGTGCCGGCCGGCACCTACACTGCCGGTCGGGCAGAGTATTTCTGCAGAACCTGCAAACTGAAGCAACAGAGGGCAAAGGCAAAGCATGGCAACACAATTCAAGGCATGTATGCAATAATCATGTCCCTTATCATGTTTGCGACTCAAAGGGGCATGTGCTCGATTCTCGACACCAATCACGCATTTCCATGCATGATGGCCCAAAGAACCAAGTATGCAACTTTTGTTTCAAATGTATGCAAACAATCAAACAAACTCCCAATCCCTATCACCCAAGTCAAGGGACAAGGAATGCATGCAAGATGCAATGCGACCTAGGCATACAAGCTAGGATGCAACATGGCATGGCAATGAACTTATGCAATCATGCAAGCATACATATGGCAATGCAAATTAGATGGAAAATGGTCTTATACATGAATTAGGCAGCTCTAAAAGGCCTAAAACAGTAGCCAAAGTGCTAAAAGTGAGGGCTAAATGGCATACACACACATATGGCACATAGGACCAACACTTAAGCACAAATCAAGCAACTTCAAGCACACTTGAAAGGGACAAACATGAACAATTAGCATGCATTATAAGCTTTGAATCATGCTAATACATGGTGCCAAACCAAGCAACAAATCAAGCCAAGCATGCACCAAATGGCCTAAGTGTTCAAGCGAATCAATGAGGCATTGAACACACTTAACAAGACCAAACATGGCATGAAAGGAAGAACCAAAATCAGGGGTTAGCATTGTTAAAGAAGCTAAGACCACTTAGATGGCATCTAAGTGACTCAAAACAAAGGCATGCATAAACACCAAACATGGAGCATTGCTCACAAGCTTCCAAAGCCATTAAAGAGGCATGCAAGGCGATCAAACAAGCATGAAATGGGACTGAAATGGCATGTAGAAATGACCCAAATCACCAAAAACAATGCAAAGATGGCATGCTACACATGACATACTCAAGGCCAACAAGCCCAAATACAAAGGAGCTATATGAAACATGGCCAAAATCACCAATACTTATGGACAGATCTAGACATGTCAAAATAAGCACGAAATCTTCACAAGACCAAGCCTAAAACATGCTCACTAAGGCTAACAACCTAAGACATGTTAAGGCATAAACAAGGCATTACATGGCAACTATGCTAAGCATGCATGGAGTTCCAAAACCAACTTAAAATCATGTTATATAATGGATATATAAGCATGAAAAACAGACCAAACATGCTCACACACACTCAAAGCATAATGCTCTCTCAAGAGGCCAAAACATGCCCTTTTCAGGACAAACAAGGAGAGGGGGGACCCTCTCCTTCTTGGGACTTCAGGCATCATCTTCACCACTGAAATCCCTCAAGATTTCAGTGGTGAAGAGCCCCAACACAAAATCCCGGAGCTAGCACAAAATGGCTCAAAATGAGGCCTTTTAGGCCTAAGGGTGGTCAACAACCCTCAAACAACAAACACTCTTAATAAAAAATAAAGAGGGCCTAAAAATAGAACTTTTTATGTTATACAATAAGCACAAAACAGCTCTAAGATAGGTATAAATCAATGACAAATGGGGAAAATGGGATAGATTCTCACCCTTGATGACCCCTTTACAAGTGGTGCTCCAATGGCCCTTTAGCTTGAATCTAACACCAAAACTTCAAAACAAACCCTTTAGAACCTCAGCTCCAAGAGAAGGTGAAACACTAGGTGTTTGTGTGCAATAGTAAGACAAAGCACCTAGTGAACAAAAGAGAGGGAAAGAGAGATAAAAAAGTATGTAACTCAAACCCTAAAACCAGAGCTTCTCCTGTGTTTTTCCCTCTCTAAAATGTCTAAAGTCTCTCCCTCAGCCACAAGAGAGAGCCTCTATCTATCCTCTCACCAAACTTGCAAAACTTACAAGTTAAGCAAAACTAGAGGGCCATCCCTCCATACACGTGTATGGAGGGAAAGTCACTGCAATACAGCTGCCTAAAAATCTCAAAAAGCAAACTGCACAGTAACCGGCGGCCAAAAATGCCATCTTGGCCAAAAAGAGTGCCGGCCGGCACTAAAAAGTGCTGACCGGCAAAAAATAGTGCCGGCCGGCAATATTACATTGCCAGTGCAGTAAAAACCAGCCGGTGGCCTCTAGCCACTGCCGGTGATGGGTGGGGATGGTCTACAAGCCCCACCCTGCCTCTCAAGGGCAAAACAAAAGTGTTTGGTGCAAAACCAGACACTAAACGGTCGAGTTCGGGGATCCTGAAGCAAGGCGCGCGAGCCGAGACTTCCGGGAACTCCAAACAAACACAAACATGGATAATCACCGAGTGTTCAAACGGTGACGTCCAAGTCTTGAGGACGGTCAAAAATGGGATGTCTACACTTAGTAGGTTTTTAAATTCTTGTGAATGTAAATATTCAGCTGTAGAAAAGCTTTGCCTTGCGCTGTATTTTGCTGTAATGAAATTAAGATATTACCTTTTGCCTACGACTGTCCTGGTAATTGCAACCACAGATTTGGTTAAATGTATGTTATCTAGACCTATGTTGAGGGGAAGAATTGGCAAATGGGTATTAGCCCTGTCAGAATTTCACTTAGAATATGTGCCCCAAAAGGCAGTGAAAGGACAAGTTTTAGCCAATTTTTTGGCAGACCATCCATCTCAAACAGAGAGTCAAGAGATAATGAAACTTAGTATGGCTAGTGTCGAACCATGGCAAATGTGGTTTGATGGATCGAAAGCCAATGGCCTAACTGGAATTGGTATAGTGATCAAGTCACCGCAAGGAATAGAAACCACACATGGTTTCAAAGTGGATGAAACTGCTTGTTCTAATAATCAAGCTGAATATGAGGCTTTGATAGTAGGATTGGAAATTCTTATTGGATTACAAGTACATGCAGTTGACATATTCGGAGATTCCCAATTGGTCGTTAACCAAGTAAAAGGGATTTTCAAGTGTCAAAGTATAAGTATGCTGCCATATTATGTTGTCGCATTACATTTGCTCTCTCAATTTGAAATAGCAAATGTAACTCATGTTCCGAGATTCTTGAATAATAAAGCTAATGATGTGGCTCAGGAAGCTTTGAATTTCAAGAGAAAGAATGATACCCAACGGGACGTAAGCCAAACAACATACCAAAAATCTATACCACCCTTAAATAAAAGGAATGTGGTCCTGGAAATCAATCATAATGATTTGCAGGAACAAGATTTGAGGCATCCAATAATACAGTACTTGGCTGGCCCATCTTCAAAAGTCAGCAGAAGAGTTAAATTGCAATCTGTGCAATACATCATATATAACAATGATCTCTACAAAAGGGGGGGAGATGGTCTATTGTTGGAATGTTTAGGGCCAAAAGAAGCATTAACAGCTATGGATGAGGTTCATGAAGGCATCTGTGGTGCACATCAGCCTGGTGTAAAGATGAGATGGCTGCTTCGAAGACATTCCTATTATTGGCCAACTATCCTTAAAGACTGCATAGAATATGCAAAGGGCTGCCAGGCATGTCAAAAGCATGGTACAATAAGGCATGTGCCCATAACTAATCTACATGCAGTAGTAATGCCTTGGCCGTTCAAAGGATGGGCCATGGATATGATGGGGAAAATACACCCACCCTCTTCGAAGCATCATTGTTTCATTTTGGTAGCTACTGATTATTTCACCAAATGGGTCGAAGCTAAGCCATATAAAGCTGTGGATCAGACGGAGGTTATTGGGTTTATTAAAGACTTGATCCATAGATTTGGCATCCCACAAACGATAACGGTTGATAATGGGACTGTTTTTTATGGGAAAATGGTAAAGTCTTTTGTGGCAGAGTTTGAAATTAGCCTTGTTAATTCTACCCCATATTATGCACAAGCCAATGGTCAAGCTGAATCATCCAATAAGTCCTTGAAAAAAGGAATACAAAAGGTTGTGGAAGATAATCCTAGGGATTGGCATAACTTATTGTTGGATGTATTGTGGGCTTACAGAACTTCCCCAAGATCAAGCACATGAGTCACTCCTTATGCCTTAGTTTATGGGCATGATGCAGTATTACCTGTGGAAATCAATGTTAAATCCTTGAGGGTAAGATGCCAAGACCAGTTGGATCCTGAGCAGTACTATCAGAGTATGTGCTTGGAGTCAGAAGACATAGATGAAGCTAGAATTCTGGCACTAAATAGCATTCTCTTTCAGAAGAAGAAAGCAGCCAAAAATTATAATAAAAAAGTCAAACACGTTGGCTTTGATGAAGGTGATTTGGTGTGGAAAACAAAACTTCCAATAGGAATTAAAAGCCATAGATTTGGCAAATGGTCACCTAATTGGGAAGGACCATATCAAATTCATAGAGTTTTGTCTTTCGGAGCATACCATTTGAAAAATTTGAATGGTTATGTGCATCCCAAAAAGATTAATGACAGATATTTAAAGCCTTATTTTCCAACTATTTGGGAAACACAAGGAGTAAAATAAACACTGAGTACAAGAACATAAGATGATAAACAAGAAAATGTTTTTTATAAAGAGTCAAGAACATCGTGCCACAAATTGGCCCAAAAATCATTACAATGTTTTAGTTGTTTTTGTACAACAGATTTCCTATTGGTAAATGACGAAAATAGTTGAATAGCTGCAGCCATGTCTCTCTTTTGATCGGTCAGCCCTTTATTGGTGATTTGCAGTTTGATGTCAGTTCAGAGTAAGGCCTGATTCACTGCAGAAAGCTCCTCTTCGAGTTGAGCTTTCCTTTCCAGTAGTTGAGTTCGAAAGTGAGAGGCAGAGGAGTGTTGTTCCTTAAGCTTCGATACTTTAGTATGCACTTGAGAAACAAAACTTTGGTCTCTAACCAATTTCTCATCCCCAGCCTTGGCAGCATGACAGATGCTGATGTAGAAGTCGATAGTAGCTGCTGCCTGGGATAGGTGATTTGAGACATCCAGACCGGATTGCTCAGCAAGTTTGCAGCACTGAAGAAACCCATTTTTAATTATAAGCCTTTGTAGAGCCTCGAAGGGAATCCTCGAAAAGGAAATTAACAGGTCTAGGTAGGTGTCTGAGTCTATCAAAGGTACAAAAGGCTGGCTGCTGGAGGAAGGAAAGCTCTCAAAAATTTCCAGCAAAGAATCAGCCAAAACTAATGGCTCCGCTTCCTCATCGAATGTCGGAGAAGTAGAGGTGATATCAAAGAGGCTAGCCAATCTTACTTCGAAGACATTAATCTCATCATTAGACATGAGAGGCGCCGAGAGGGTTGCCATGGGAGACACAGAAGACTGCATAAGGATAGGAGAAATGGGTGGAGCATCTTTAACGGTCTCCACGGTCCTAACCACCAATGAATCAAGTGAAGGAGGGCTGGAGCTAGGTAAAGGTGATAAGTCACGAGTTGGAGAGCTGCCAGCACCCTCAATAGGGGAATCGATTGCCATCAGAGATGAGGTAGCAGTTGGAATCTCTTTGGAAGGAGAAAGAGGAGCAAGATTCGACAGAAAAGTAAATTGAGGAAAGTCAAGGGTCAAGTAGAAAAAGACGTGGAGTCAAACCAAGAGAAAGAAGTGCAAGAATGCTTGGCCTCAAGAAAAATGCAGGAAGTATAGACCTTGGAAGTGGAAGTATGGTCTGAATAGCCCTTACATCCTGCATCTGATCAACCTCGAGTGAAACTGAGAGAGGTCTCATTGGAAAGATGAACTCAGAAGTTGCTGCTGCAAGAGGAAGGAATGTAAAGCAATGTTAACTTCAATACCAAAGGCTGACAGAGGAAAAATCGCAGAAGTATAAAGAATTACCTGCTCCAGAAGTGTCGGCGATGATGGGAGAGCTACGAAGGGTGTAATTTCTGGCAGTTTGTTGCCTTCTTGCAGTTTCCCTTTGTAGTATGTCAGCAGCGGCAACTTTATCTCTCAGAAATTGTTGCTGCCGTCTCTTCTCAGCTCTCTCGAAGACAATCATGGCTTTAGAATGTTCTGGTTCTACTGCCTTGACGGCTGCCTCATGAATGGTATCTTCAATCAAGATAGGAGCGGAAACAGACATCTTTTTTCTCTTTTCCATTACTTTGGCAATTGTCTCGAAATCAGAGTCTTCGACCATATCAGAAGGAGAGACAGTCACCTTTCTTTTCCATTTTCTCTGTATTGGCAGGGTTTGCTCCTTCTCAATTTCCTTCTCAAATTCTTCAAACTGGGATCTGGATTCCAAAGAAATGAGTTCATTGTCCATCTCTCTGGCAGTTGTCTCATCCCTAACCAAGTCAGATGAAAAGATGATCGCTCTCTTCTTTCTTTTCTAGGGTAACTCTTCCTCTTGATCTGCTTTTTCTTTTTTTTCTCCTTGAATATCGGATGTTTCCTTCTCAAGCTCAAAGAGCCTCTTTTTCTTTTGTGATTGGCCACCTCCACAAAAGAAGAACTAAAGATAAGGCGAAATGCATTATAAAAAGACAAAAGGAGAAGGGAAGAGGGTATATACCTTTCTTTGAGGCAGCCCGAGTAACTCTAGGAGAAATTGAAGCAACAGGAGCAGATTGTGCTGTAGCCTGTGCTACAACGGAAACAGTGGAAGAAGTGACAATTCCAGCTCCTTTGGGCTTGGTCACATCTAACACCGTTAGTAGGTTTAGAAGTGGAATGGCCAAGTAGATCTCCATGTTAGTCACCCACCAGTTTTGGTATCTCTTCAATACGGTACCTTGAGGAATGAAAGGGGTATACTCGAAATTGGCCAAGTCGTCTATGAATTTAAAAGTTGCCTCTTCTAGCCTGGACTTCCGGACTTTCAGATCCCTTCTAGTAAGGCTGAGATTTGTGTTGCTACAGAGAGGTATTGGGACCCCTTGTGTGAGGCCAAATTGTCTAGCAAATTGAGCAGGACAGTAAGGTTCAGCAATGCATTTGTAGGCCTTCGGGTTCAAAGTCCCGATAAATAACTCTCTGGGAATCAGAATGGAAGCCCATATATCTTTGTGAATAGGTGAAGTACAGGACTGGTCACTTAGGAAATTCCTCAACCAAGATGGACCAATGGAGGGTTCGAAGGGACGAAAACGGTAAGTAGGAAGGGAGGCTGGGAGCTGGTGGAAGAAAGAGAAGTAAAAAGCAAAGGTAGAAGGGTAAAGTGAAGCATTGGCCAACCTTATGCCATGAGTAAGAGGGTTTGGCTCAGAAAATTTAAGGCATTTGGATTGTAACTCAGTAAAGTAGGCGAAAAGCCAAAACTGAAGAATCCAGAATGGCTCCCCTTGATTAGCATCTAAGGGTTTCTCACAGAAAAGGGAACAGACTCTATATACGTGACCTAGAACATGTGGGGCTAAGGCCACCTTTTTCTGTAAAACAAAACCTTTGGCAAGAGGGGCAAATTCAGGCATGATTCTCTGAGAAGAGGTACAAACGAGGAATTTGCAAAGCCAATACAATAAGAAAGAAAAGAATTCCCTATCAGTCACAGGGCCCTCTCTTTTATTCTCAGCCCTAGCGAAATCACTATAAGATGAGTTAAGGGAGGGGAGAGAGAAAGGGACTTCTAAATCAGGATAATCCGGTCCAAATGGGGTACCAATGGGGGATAGTCCCAGTAAATGGCAAATATCAAGAACAGTAGGAGCCATCATCCAGCATCTAAATTGGAAAAAGTTAAAGACAGGATTCCAAAAACACAAGGCAACAGGAATAAGGAAAGGGTTCTCTGAGATAGTTACCCTAGATAGTCTGAGAGCATCGAGAAGGCAGAGTTCTTAAAGGTCCAGGGTCCTAGCAGGAATAACCTGATCATACCATTCTTGCCACTCTGGTCTCACCGTGGGCCAGCATCGGTGGGGACGATTTATCCTCCAGTTCCTCCAGTCAAGACCACCTTCGTAAAGAAGACATTGGTCTTCCAGGCGGGGATACAGGGCTGGGAGCTCAATAAGGATCTCTTTGAATATGGGCCCAAGCACGTAGTCTAGCTGCACATGGCGACGAGGGACAAAGATGCGTCCATCAATAGCGCTTTTCTCCCCAGCTTTGTACTTCTCACATTCTGCATCAATGATCCTCTTCAGGGCCACAGATGGGCTCGTACGCTCTACGACTGATACTAAAGGAGAAGCCGTTGACAGTATGCTTTAGAGAGGAGCCGTAGATCGGTAGAAAGAGGGGTTTGTGTGTCAAAAGAGCAAGTGGTTTCAGAGCACGAAACAAAAGGGTTTTTTAAGAAAACCCTCATGTCCGAAAATATATTGTGTGAGCTGTTAGAAGTGCGAATACAAAAAAGTTTCCTTCAATATTGATACTTTTGGAGGGAAAAACAAAGCCCAGATATTGAGGCTAGCTTCGAAGTAAGATATTTGGCTTCGAAGCCAAGTCTTAGCGCCAAAAAAAAAAAAAAGGTTCCGAAACAGAGAAGTCGGCTTCGAAGCAGGTTTCCATACCCAAAATATAAGAATACTCGAGTGTTTATTTCACTTCAAAGAGTTTAAAGACCTGTTTTTAGGTTTTTAACAAAAGGTATTGTCCTTCGAGGCAAAACTTGAGATTCTTTAAGGGTGGGATTTGGTGTTTGAAACATCAAAAGCAATAATGACAATGACTAGATGTTGACTGTGGTCAAAACAGACTTTAAGTATAAGATTGCTAGATTCGAAGCACTGTTTCTAATTGAAAAATTGGCCAAAATTGTCAACTTTATTCCACAAATTGGAAAGGTTCATGATTGGCTCTTTTAGTGTTTCATTTAAAACAATTAAGTCCAGATTCAAAGGATGAAATTGTTCAAAAATTCAAAACTCTGAATTGACTTTTAAAACACAAATGAAAGCAGGGTCAAGCGACGCCAAATGAAAAAGAATTTTGTTCATATTAAATCCAAAGCGATTACATCAGATGACCCTATCTCGGTAGGAACTCAAGCTCATAAAAATAAGGAATGGAATAAATAACAAGATCATGAAATTTAGTCCAACAATGATCAATAAACTTTTGTTCTTTCCTTATTCTATCTTCCAAGTTTTCTAGCATTGGCTGCATAAGTTGATGTGCTCTTACTTCGTAGTAGAGCTCTTCAGCCTTTATTTCGAAAGCCACCTCTCTTAATCCTTGTTCCAATTTGTCAATGTCTAAGTCATCCCAATACGCAGAATCTTTATTCTTGAAGTCACCGAATTCTTCAATGAAGTTCTCTGCTTCGTACTGAGCATGAATTCGAAGAGACGAAAGTTGGTCTAAAGATTGGGTAGTAGCCACAGAGTTTTGATGCTAGTGAAGGAGCAATGGAAGTTGGTCCAGAAACATATGAAGTTCTGCCTGAGCAAGGGGATTAAGGACATGACCTCTAGTCAGAATATCACAAGCCCATCGAAGGTTCTTGAGAGGGACTTCATCCTCAAGAACATTAAAGGGCAAGTGAGAGAAAGCTGCAAGCAGAAGTTGAGCTTGTTTCCGCTCAGCTGGAGTAGGAGAAGGTAGAGGTTTATAAGGTGGGAAGACGTTTTCCATGGATAGGGCAAGCTTCAGTCTCTCTGTCCAGCAAGGAGTTGGTGGTGGAGAAGGTATGAATACTTCAATTTCGGGAGACGAAGAAGAAGGTGCGGACGCTTCTATTTTCGGAGATGACACGGGAGCAGAAGGAACAAAGGCATTAATATAATCAAGCCAGTCAGAAGAACAAATCTTCGCCCTCTCGGCTAAGAATGATGGGTTGTACCCTTGTGCTTCTTCTGGGCGGCGGGTAGCGTGCACTATCTTTGTAGGCATGGAGGATGTATACCATGCTACAAGAAGATTCTCCTCCAGACTACGTCGATGGTCAATGGGCACATAGGGATAGACCACTAAACTTCGAGCATAGGAAGGAAACTCTAAAGGGTCAGTGAACTCAACAAAATGATGGTTGATTCGCTCCTTCAAATCATAGGTCTCAGGTGTTGACCAGCTTATCCAGTCAGAACCCCCAGAAGAGGAAGAAGTTGCAGCTTTATCCCATACAGAGATTTGTGAAAAAGATTTTCTCAAGTCCATATTTGCAACTTTCCGAATCAAAGGTTTGAGAGCAGTTTGTTCGAACTGTAAGGGTGAATTAGAGGAAGAACTTCTTATGTCTATATCTGCAACTTTCTGAATCGAAGGATTAAAAGCAATATGTTCGTAATCCAAAGGTTGGTAATCTGCAAAGGCATCCATGACCTGAATATAGAAAAGTGGGTAAAGGTGGCTAATAAATGCATGGACGTTCTTTCGATAAGGAACAGCATCGACATATGACTCTTCGTGTGTTCGATCGCTGGAGGAAAAAATTAATTCGGCCATGAAATGTATCAGTCTGTTCGAATGCTAAGACAGTGGAAGTGCTTAAAGGATTAAACGAGAGTATTAATACAGATGGTGAGTGACAATTGCATTTCTGGGAAGATGCAAGACCCATGCACGTTCTAAGACGTGGGAAAAGGACCCTGATCCACTAATATCACCAAGTCTTTGGGCATATTAGTGCGGGGGGTAATGTTGGTTACATATTTTGTGCAAGCCAGTGACAATTCGACGCGTGGCAAAGTAAGGGTAATATGGGGAGACCAGTCAAGTCTTCGATTCTGATCATACACGTGGCAGTTAATATTAGTTGTTATAAGATCTGAGTAGCAGCGGATCGAAAAAGAGATGCTAGGTGACGTGGCTTCAACGGTTACTCACATTCAAATTCAAATATAGGAGGAAAGTCTAACTGCAAGTGAATGCGTAGTGGAACTACTTATAAGGTAGCATGATCAGCGATCACGGAGGAGCAGTTCGACGGTTTGAAGGGCAGTTCGATGGTTATCTTTGAAGAGTATAAATAGCAGGAAGGACTTCAGAGAAAACCCCCGAAGAATCAAAAGAAAAACAATCTTACTTTACATATTCCAGTTTTATTTCCTGTTCTTTACATTTCTGTACTTTAAATTCCTGTACTGCACTTCATTTGTAGGAGTAGTTTTCGAGTATATTGCCGCTGTAAATCTCTACGAGGCCGAGATCATTGTAAGTTTTTCATACTAATGAAATGCTTCAATTTATTTAACTGTTCTTATGCTTAAATTCTCTTAAATCAAGCTACCAGTAAGCCACCAGTAAAAGTCCTCTTCATTGAGACTGAAAGAACCATAACACAATCGTCTGAATAATTGGTTGGCAATTACAATTCTGTAAGGACTGATTGATCCTTGCTGGCACGCTCTTATAATTACAAAAATAACATTCGAAAGCCAAAAAGCCAACAATTTTAAATGATTATTTGACTATGACCTTATATACAATTATGTTTTGTAAGTACCACCATGGGGTCTCACGCCTTGGAGGACTTAAATAACCATGGGCTTCTGTTTGCCCACTTTGTGGTCCTCTATTTGTCATGGGTCCATTGACCTCTGCTTTGTGCGGAGTTAAGTACTGCACTATTGTGGGAGCCACCTCTAGAATCCGTACGAGCCACCTCTTGAATCCGTACCTCTGTTCTGTGCGGAGCTAAGTGCTACACTATTATGAGAGCCACCTTTAGAATCCGTACAAGCCACCTCTTGAATCCGTACCTCTGTTTTGACTGTCACTTCTGTGACCTCTGTTCTGTTTTGTTCTGTACCGTGGTTATGGTTGTATATTTACATAATTTCTATATTTCAGTTCTGTACATAATCTCAGTTTTGCTACTTAAAAGATTATTTGTTCCGACTAAGTTATCTTAAATGTTTTGGCCTAACTAACTATCCATGATTATTTTATGCCTAATATTTCTCACTCTGCCATGTGCTTATAGTTGTTTATCAATTTTCAGGAAATAATGCAATTCTGAAATAATTTTTGGAAAGTCTTAGACGCGGGGTTGGAGAATAGATACACACAACACTTTTATAATATTTTTTTATGTAAATATTGGCATTTGGTCAATATAATTTTGTAATAAAAATAGAAGCTCCAATGATTATTTTGGTATCCTTACTTAAATATTACTTCCGCTCGCGTTTATTGATTTGTTTTACTGGCCATCACGATACTTAACCCTTGGGTACGGGGAGCAGGTCGTGACAATATATATATATATATATATATTTTCAAATAACAAGTTGTAAAAAAATAAAATAAAAATAAAAATAAAAATAAAAATAAAAATAAAAACTGCACTGTTCTAGTCAACCGATCGGACGTCCGGGAGGATGTCTGGACGGACGATCGGGTAGACCCAATCTGCTCTTTTCAAAATTTAAAATTTAAAAATTCCTTTTTAAACACTTTTCCAAACTCACAACCAAATAAATTTTCTTTTTTCAAAACTCAACTCACAATTTCATACTCAAATTACAACTTTAAAAAGATAATCACAATTCTAAAACTAAATCAAACGCAACCAAATGCATGCGATCATCAATCTAGTAAAACGGTGTCATAAGTGGGGGATTTGGGAGTACTGGTGTTATGAGGTTTGGTGGGACATCTCTCAAGTATGTTTTAATGATTTAAACTATTTATATTTTAAGATTTTTTGAGTAAATAATTTGTGAAAAAAATTATATTAATTGGACATATATAATCTCATAATAAGACCGTATTTTATTTTTTAAAAAAATAAACAATTAGTATAATTTTAATAATTTTTTTAAAAAACAAATAGGCCTTGATTATAAGGCTACGTATGCTCAATTAATTTGATTTTTTTAATAAATGATATGTTTGACGAATCTTATAATATGAATAATTCAAACCATTTAAATAAACTCGAGGCATACCCATGAGCGTCGCAACATGGGTGTTTGGCACAACACTAGCCCAATTTCCGTGAATAGATTTGATCAGTTGAATGGGTTTAGTTAATAAATTAAACGGTGAATTACATTAGTAGTCCGTATAATTTGGAACTTATATTATTTTTGTTTTTGGCTTTTCAATAATGACATATTTTATCTTAAATTTTGAATATTATTTTAAATAAGGACAATTAAAGATATCATTGCTTAATTTTAAGGGTAAAATTGTCAATTTGATAAAATATAAACTAATTTGACATAAATAAATGTCAAAAAATATTTTTTAATTTTTAAAAATTATTTCTACTCATCAAAGATAAAATTATATAAAATTGATAAATCTTTCAAACATTTGTTTATTTATTTTTTTACAAAATTAATTTTTATTATTTGTTTGGATGATAATCATATAATGGGTGATTGTTAGAATTTTATGTGTAATTGATATATTTAATATATGAAATATTTTTAGTTTTGGATTTTTTAATTTAATAAATTAGTTTAATAATGATATCAAAGTTGTCGTCATATTTGACTTTTAAAAAAATAGAAACTAATTTAATGAAAATAACAATAACCACCCATTATATGATCATCGTCTAAACACATAATAAAAATTAATTTGGTTAAAAAAATGTCTAAAAAACTTATCAATTTTACATAATTTTATCTTTAATAAGTAGAAATAATTTTAAAAATTTTAAAAATATTTTTTTGACATTTATTTTTGTCAAATTAGTTTATATTTTATCAAATTGACCGTTTTACCCTTGAAATTAAGCAATGGTATCTTCAATTATTCTTATTTGAAACAAGATTCAAAATTTAGGGCCAAATGTGTCACAATTAAAAAGTCGGGGACCAAAGTAATACAAGCTCCAAATTATAGAGACTGTTAATATAATTTACCCTAAATTATAAATAAATAAATAAATAAAAATTGAATGGAATTCACATCTATTAAAAAAATTGAATGGTTTTGATTAATTTTTAAAAAAAAAGGCAAAATTGAGTTTTATAATATTTTTATTTGTTTCAAAATCACTTCCATGTAGCAACCACGTAATACAGGGAAAAAATACAACATGTAAGTATTAAATATATATAAATAAAACTATAGCAACCAAATTAAAAAATAAAAATAAAATTTCAAGCTCCCTAAATTCTCAAGTATTCTTCATCCATGTATATAAGGGATTGTTTGGGATGACCTAAATAAATGTATTTTTTGTCTTTTTACGAAAAGATGTGCAAAAAAGTAGAGAGGTGATGTGATGAAAAAAAGATAAAAAAATAAAAAATGTATACTTATTTTAGGTAGCCAAACTTGACCTAAACAAAAGTAAATATTTTGCTGGCTCACTGCCTCTCTGTTTGTTTTTTTTTTTTTTTTTTTTTTTTTTTAAATAAAACAATGTCAGTTGCTGTTACAGCAGCGTGCTATGACAATATCCTCCCCTAACTCTCAAAGTGAAAAGTACGAAGGACGGGAATGTGAGACATAAAATACCATCGTGAGTGGGAAGTCTATCGGTTTTTAGGTTGAAGGACTTGTTTCTGAGTAGGGGTCGGTATTGACGTGGAGTTAAAGTCAATATTGTGCGGGCTTGCAGAGCAGTGGTTATTGTGCCACATGTGAGAATTATTTTAAATTTATTTTAATGATTTGAAATGGTTAATTTTTAAATAATATTGAGTTAAATATATTTATAAAAAATTAAGTTGATCGGATATCGATACATCTTTCATTAACTCATATTTGTATTCAGTTTAATATTTATATATTTATTTTTTTATATATACAAATTCGAGTTGATGAAGGGTCTATCGATATCCGATTAACTTGATTTTTTACACATATGTTTTACTTGATATTATTTAAAAAAATATTGAGTTAAATATATTTATAAAAAATTAAGTTGATCGGATATCGATACATCTTTCATTAACTCATATTTGTATTCAGTTTAATATTTATATATTTATTTTTTTATATATACAAATTCGAGTTGATGAAGGGTCTATTGATATCCGATTAACTTGATTTTTTATACATATGTTTTACTTGATATTATTTAAAAATTGAATGGTTCGGATGATGAAAATAAAGTCTGAAATAATTCTCATGAACCACACAACAGTCACTAATGTGCAAGCCATACAACAGTGACCCATGATCCTATTGATATCAGGTTTTGGGTATTTTCTTTTGGGTGAATGGTTTTGGGTATTTTCACCTCATTATTATAGTCTGATTTATATAGTGAATTATCTTTCCTCAGTGAGAGGGTAATTTGCGTAGCCAAATTGGGCCGAGCTAGGTTGGAATGGCAGTCAAAGATGTTTATAGGACCTAGCTACAGAACCAAGCTGTTGGACCTAGCTACAGGACCTAGCTATGAGACCGAGCTACAAGACCTAGCTACAAGACCTAGCTACGAGACCGAGCTACAAGACCTAGCTACGGGACCAAGTTATTGGACCTAGCCACGGGACTTAGCTATGGGACTTAGCTCATTCCTAGTGGCGGTCAACGCTATAGCCGAGCTACCAAGCAAGGTAGTCAAACGGAGAGAAGAGCCGAAGTGACTTGGTTGACCGCAATGTTAGCCGAGGTAAAGATATCAGCCGAGGTAAAGGTGTCGGCCGCGGTAAGAAGAGCTTAGCAAGTGGATCGCAAGTGTTAGCTCGATCCAAGTATAATAACGGTCACCGCGGTCGTAGCGCACCATAGTTAGCTTGGTCGTAGTATTTGGAGCCAAGGTATGATGGCTTCTCATTGTGGACCTCGTTTTGGTTAGCGCGGTCTTAGCGCGCTATAGTTAGCTCGGTCCAAGTATGAAAAGGGATTGACAAGTGTTACCACAGTCCAAGTATGATTAAAGTCACCAGATAGAGTAAAGGTAGTTATCTCGGTCAGGGTATTCAGAACCAAGGTATTTGGGCTTCTTGCGGTGAACCTAGCTATCATTAGCTTGGTCAGGGGCTTACTACGGTTAGCACGGTAGTAAGTAAACACCACAGTTGGAGTATGTCAAACTGAGGTACACGCAGTGAAAGGAAGAACCAAGCTAGCTGGAGCTCGGTCTAGTCTGCGGCTTTAGCATGGTCATGGTAGCTCGGTCGTATTGACATCCAACCGTGGTAAAACCATCTCACTTGGTTTAAGCAGTGAGGGGGGTGTTGAAAGATAAGCATTATCTTTCAGGAATGTGATTCCTAGGAGGACTCTACATGGAGGAGTAAGAGTCTTACTTGGATTGTGCCACGCGAAACCTATAAAAGCTCATAACATCACCTATGGAGAGGTAACACAACTTTGATTCCCAAACACAGAGCTTTTTGTCTATTTGTCTATTTTGCTGACTTAGGCATCGGAGAGGTATCCGGCACACACCCGCCGGCTAGCTCACGTTTGTGTTTTCAGGGAGTAAAGCGACGACGTACGGAGGAGCGCAGACTTGATCAACAGGATTATACGGGAAGAATATTTCGTGCCTGTACAATTGGCGCCGTCTGTGGGAATTCAGACAAGAATAAAACCTTTTGATCAAAGCTTTTCCTCTTTAGAAGCAATGGCGCACAACGAAGATTTGCCGTAGTCCGCCAGAGGGGGGTGCAAGACGCAAAGGCCTACCTTCTATCCCTCCCATGGCGGACTTAGAGCCACAGCGACAAAATCCCAGGAGGGATACAAGGAGAAGGAGGCGAACTAACAGCCCCCGTCACTCTCGTTTACGAAGTCCTGACAGACAAAGGCGAAGGATTGATCCTCAAGTTCTGGAGGACCGCGTGAAGGAGCAAGATGAATTAATAAGGAAGATGGCGACAGACATGGAGGCCATGAAGCGCCAGATGAAAGAAAAAGGAGTGGCGACAGGAGAGGGGCGCAAAAACAAGACGCCCCCTCGCCGCTCAGAAGACCGTGGAAGGCATTCCACACCATCACAAGCAGAGAGTAGAAGCCTCAGGACAGGCGATACTCAATCCAGAACCTCCAGAACTCGTTTCTCCAGGTCTGAGAGAACGAGATCATTGAGGTCTTTCACTGAGGGAAATACCTATCAACCCTCACGCTCGCACCAGACATCATCCAAGCAGACGGAGTTGCCAAGATCGTCCGATTTGCAGAACATGTTGGTAAAAAAGGCACAAAGGAAGGAGGATACTAGGGCGCGCAACCCTCGCAGGGTATCTGCCCTTCAGCGGTTAGCTCCTCGGACGCATGGAAGCGTCGAGGTCGGAATACCGTTACCACGCCCTGCCTACGAACCAACGGACAAAGCATTAGCAAAGCTACAGACATCGCCGTTCGTTCCGGCAATTGAAAACGCACCCCTTCTTTCAGGTTTCCTTCAACCCAAATTCACCACGTATGAGGGGAAGACGGACCCCTACATACACCTAAGCCACTTCCGCCAAGTTATGGCGGTATATCGGCGAAACGAGGCTTTGATGTGCATCATCTTCCCATCAAGCCTAGGTGACCTAGGCTTGACTTGGTTCGAAAAACTTCCAGAAGGCAGCATAGCCTCCCGGGCACAATTGGCGGAGGCGTTCGTCACGAGGTTCAGAACAAACACCAAAACCCCGGTGGAAATTGACCAGTTACTCTCCATCGACATTGGCGAAAAGGAGACTCTAAGATCCTACAATAGTCGCTACTGGGAGACATTCAACCAGATTGGGGACTGCCCCACCAATCTCGCCATTGCACAGTACAAAAGAGGCCTTCCAGTCGGAAACAGACTAAGGGACTCAATCACCATTGTAGACGTCCCCGAACGCCCCAGGAGGAACGAGCTCCCGTTCTGTTCATTTGGGGTCACTACAGCTTAGGACTCTCAAATTGTCACGGTTCTAAATTTGAACCAAAGAGTCCAAATCCGGCAAATCGTTTTGAGAAAACAGATTTTTTGAAAGAAGTGCCAAACATGGACTGCTTTGCCAGATACAGAGTCGCCACCTAAATATTTTATTTTGGAAAATTTAGGAAACCCTGACTCGTTGCCTAAGGTCACGTGTCCGTCATCACCAAAGTTGCCTCAGCTCAGGAACTTGGGTATGATTGGGGAAGGTCACACAATGAGCACTCCCACTCGCCCGATCAAAGATCGGCCTTTACTAACATGATATTTTGTTTTTAAAAACACATGTGTTCTTATTTTAGTTATTAACCTAGAATTACTATGTGATGCACACAGCATACAAGTATAGACTAGATCGCCTAAGTTGGAACAAAACATTTCATGTTCGTTTGTTTGA
>NW_021024644.1:8529-57304 GCF_004153795.1 Camellia sinensis | reverse complement strand
CTTGGAAGGATTCACTGAGAGACATGTCTTCTGCGTGAATGTCATGCAGGATGAGTTGGAAATCTTGAGCTTGGCTGATCACAGTTTTTGAATCAACCATTACAAAATCCAAGAATCTGCCAACTACAAATTTCTTTGAGCCGGCATCTTCCGTTTTGTACTTTTTCTCCAACGATTCCCAAAGTTCCTTTGTTGTCTTGATTGGACTGTAGACGTTGTATAATGTGTTGTCAAGTCCGTTCAATACGTAATTCCGGTAAAGGAAATCGGCATGTTTCCAGGCATCAACCGCAGCAACCACTTGCCGGTCGGTTTCATCCTCTTTCAAGATAGGAGCATCTTCACGGAGGAAACGAGCCAGGTTCAGAGTTGTAAGATAGAACAACATTTTCTGTTGCCATCTTTTAAAGTCAGTTCCTAAGAACTTCTCTGGTTTTTCACCGTGATTTACTGGTACTGTTATAACATGAGAGGGGGTTGGCGTCATTGCAGCCACCACAGTAGTGCTTGTTTGGGCATTTGTTTCAGTAGCCATCAATTCTAATATATAAAACAAAATTATAATTAGAATTTGCACTACACAGAAAATTAAACCAAATTCACAGAATTAAATTCTGTAAAAATAAAAGAAACAAGAATGTAACTTTTATTTTCCAATTAATTTGAAAATAAGATAAAATTTTATTTAAACAAATTAATTCCACACAGAAAATTAAATTTTATAAAATAAAAGAAATAAAAACTATAACTTTTATTTTTCAATTAAGTTAGAAATAAAATAAAATTTTATTTAACCAAATTAATTCCATACAAGAAATTAAATTCTGTAAAATAAAAGAAATAAGAAAATAACTTTTATTTTTCAATTAATTTGGAAATAAAATAAAATTTTATTTAACCAAATTAATTCCACACAGAAAATTAATTTCAGTAACACTTCAATAATTAAAATACTGAAAACAGAATTTTAATTAATGAAAACTCAGAAAATAATTTCTAAAAAATCAAAATTAATTTCCTGACAAAATTCCACGAAAATATATTCTGAATTGTTAATGGCACCAGTATCGTACTACTAGTTGTCAAAGAAAAGAGACAGTATATAACTACTATCTGTCAAATAGCATATAATCACTATTTATTTTTCCAACCAGAATATTATTTTGTAAATTCACAGAAAATAATTTTCTTCCGAAATTATTTATGAAGAATGGAAAAAGGAAACAAACGAAAAATTCTGTAAACAGAATAATTCGAGTCTGTCTTAAGATTGTTGGAACAATCTTCTGTGTAAATTAAAAAAAAAACTTGAAATAATTCAAACAAAATAAATAAATAACATACCGAATTTATTTCGTTGAACCGAATAAATAACTTAAGACCAAGTCGAGTGTGTGACACTCTGTCCTTAAGATAAATTCGCCCCGCTAAGGTGCTTACGGTTGAGTGGCGTCTATCTCCCAAGATACAATGATCTTCACAAATTATAGTAACACTCAAAACAATTTGTTCGTCGAACCAAACCTTATGTTCTAATACTCTCTTTAATTTATCGTAAATCTAATATGAAGAATAAATAATACGAAGAAGAAAATTGGACAGAAAAAGGACTTTTGCAGACTCACTTTATCAGATCGATTTCTTCAGTCCTTGAGACTGTTGGAATAAGGCTCTATTTATAGGCCAACCCTATGGTCCAAACAGGTATGAAAATGGTCAAGAGGTACTATAGCAATCCGAACAGGTGCACTTGTTTAAATCAAACAAATTTTGACCGTTAAGACCAACTTTTCAAACAATTGAAAATTGTTCCGTTAGCGGAACTGTTTGGAACTTTATTTATTAATTAAACTATTTAAAATATATATATATATATATATATAACTATTGAAATAGTTTAATAAATAAAGGAAGAGATACAAACTTTAGGACCCAAAATTTGAATTTAGAATTAAATTCCCACAATTACAAATTTTAGGAAACCACTTAGGAACCCAAAATTTGAATTTTAGAATTAAATTAAATTTCCACAATAATTTTTTATTGAAAAAATTCAAATGAATTTTATCTTAATAAAAATTAATGTTAGACCCGAAAACGACATCAACTTTCCATTCACTCATAAATGGTTTTTGAACGTCTTCACCTCTTCGGACCCACTCCAAACAAGGTTTGGGGCCCACTCAATTTTGGGCTCAAAAGTCGACCCAAAATATGCCTTATAAAACACCATTTTTCCAACAGACACCCCATTTTGACCCGCTTTAAGACTTGGACGCTTTCTTTTGAACACCCGCTGATGAAAATTGAAATGTGTTATTTTATGAATTTTTCAACAGAAAAATTAGATTAAACCTTTAATCCCAAACTTCACTCATTTTGGCCATCACTAATATTTTATTAATTTATAGTATTTTATAATTTTATATATTTTTATATAAGTTTATGTGTGTGTACATATTTTTAGGTGTTTTTCATATAAATTGATAAATATTTTATAAAAAAATATATAATAAATAAAATATATATATATAAATAAATAAATAAAAACCAACTTTATATTCCGGCCAAGTTTGGGAAGATAAAAATAATCCATCTTTTTATCTTTTTTTCATCACATCACCTCTCTACTTTTCTGCACATCTTTTCGGAAAAAGATAAAAAGTGCACTTATTTAGGTCATCCCAAACAACCCCTGGAGTGGGCTCAATGGGCTATGATTATAAACAAAAAAAAAACAGAAAAGTGGGCCCGTGGATATGATTATAAAAAAAAAGGGAACAAAAAAGAAAGGTGGTGGGGAGGGAGATAACAAACATCACTAATATTTTATTAATTTATAGTATTTTATAATTTTATATATTTTTATATAAGTTTATGTGTGTGTACATATTTTTAGGTGTTTTTCATATAAATTGATAAATATTTTATAAAAAAATATATAATAAATAAAATATATATATATAAATAAATAAATAAAAACCAACTTTATATTCCGGCCAAGTTTGGGAAGATAAAAATAATCCATCTTTTTATCTTTTTTTCATCACATCACCTCTCTACTTTTCTGCACATCTTTTCGTAAAAAGATAAAAAGTGCACTTATTTAGGTCATCCCAAACAACCCCTGGAGTGGGCTCAATGGGCTATGATTATAAACAAAAAAGAAAAGAAAAGTGGGCCCGTAGATATGATTATAAAAAAAAAAAAAGGAACAAAAAAGAAAGGTGGCGGGGAGGGAGATAACAGATAGCATCATTTTGGAGATAAGGATAAAAAAATTATATTTCATCTTTCGGTGGAATGCATGGACGGGAGGAGCTGCACTCACACAGATTATATTTGTTAGTGTAAATATAATATAGCTGCTGTCATTCATTATACCTGTAAAGTAAAAGTTAACATTTATTATTTCTTTATAATTTATGCTTTCGGTGCAGCATCCTATGTACGAACTCTTCTCTATATAAAAGAGAGTGAGCTTGCTTCTCTTTGATATACTGAATATAAAACACTTCATTCACTCGCTCTCTCTCTCTCTCTTTACCAAACTTATATGGTATCAGAGTTGAGTTTGTTTTCTCCGTGTTCTTAGTCCCCTACACAGTGGCACTACAGAACTACCTCCAAACCGTTGTATCTTCCTACCAACCTGCTTGGAATTTCCTCACGATTCCAACGACACCACCCACGTCACCAGCAACTCCGTCACATGCCCTCACGCGCCACTTCTATGTTCAGCGCGTCTCTACTTTCTGTTGCCACTCTCATACGCGCTTTCACGCGCCTTCCGTTGCGTGTTCACGTCATCTCTGACGTCAACCCTACCTTTGCGTGCGTCGCGCATGCTGCTGTACGCCCCGCGTATGCCGTCTTGCAATTGTGCGCCCTCTTGCGTCAATCTGCTCCCTTGCGCCGCGTGTGCGCTGTTCGGCTATCGTGCGCCCGCGTGTGCCATTCTGCTCCCTTGCGCTGCGCGTGCGCCGTTCGGCTACCGTGCGCCACCTGCCACCCTTGCTATTGTGCACCGCTCCTCTAGCTGCTATTGTGTGCCGCTGACATCATCGGGCCCTCTACTGACATCAGCAGCCCTTTTCCCAGCTATTTTCGACCTTCCGGACTCACTGGTATACTTTGTTTTACCAAATTTTGCTACTACAGGCCTGTTCCTATTTATTTAGTTCTACTCCATTTTTATTATGGATCGTCATGATGCCTTCCATCCAATTTCTGTTCTACTTAATGGTTCCAATTATGTACTGTGGGCCCAAGCCATGTCTTCCTTCCTCAAAGGACGAAAACTTTGGTGTATTATCACCGAGGATGTGACCAAACCGGTGAAAGAGACTGCTGAACTTACTGCCAAATATGAAGACCGACTCGAAGACTAGGATAGTAAAAACTACCAGATCATTACTTGGCTTCGGAATACCTTTGTTCCCTCTATTAGTCTTCAGTTTGGCTGGTTTCAACTTGACTCTGTTCCCAATCCTGCTAAAGCCATTTGGGATTTTTTGAGAGATCGATACCAGACTACCAGTCTTGCCCATCAGTATCAACTTCAGAGTCAACTCTACCTCATGCGTCAAGAAACCAGTCAGTCTATTAATGACTTTCTTTCTCAAATGTATTCTGTTTGGGACCAGCTTGCTCTCTCAAAACCGGCATGGCCTCACCCTGAAGATGTTGCTTTATTCACTAACTATCGCAATCAGCAGCGGCTGGTTCACTTTCTCATGGCTCTCACTCCCTCTTTTGAGCCAGTGCGTGTCTCTCTTCTTCATCGCCATCCACTGCCCACTCTAGAACAGGCTATTTCTGAGCTATTACCTGATGAGACTCATCTTGGTACTCTCCAGACTCATTATGTGGACTCTGTTCTTACCACTCCTCAGTCACGGCCCTCACCAAACCAACGGACCACTACTTGCCTCTATTGTCAGAATAGGGGTCTTCCTTCTACTCATCTTTTGGTTCATTGTCCTGTCCAATCCTGCCCATATTGCAACAAACTTGGTCCTGGTCATCTGCAGCAGGATTGTTTTCTCAATCCATCCCGGTTATTTTCCACTAGTCACTCCTCTCGCGGTGGCTCTTCTAGGGGGAGCTCTTATCGTCAGTTTAATCGCACTGTTGCTGCTGCCTCCGAGGATTTTTTTAAGTCTCATGCTCCGTCTACCCCTGTTTTTTCTCAAACAGATGTTGAGGCCATGTTCAAACAGCTTCTCTCCACCTCTAGTACACCTCCTCCTACTGCTTTGTCTGTGACTCTAGGTAACTCTTCTTGGTATTTTGACTCTGCATGTTGTAATCATATGACTACCAACTCTACTATATTCTCCTCAATCTCTCCCTCTACTCATCTTCCCTCCATTCATTCTGCTGATGGTTCTCTCATGTCTGTTAGTCATGTTGGGACTGTTTCCATATTTCAGTTATCTTTACCTCAAGTTTATCATATCCCTACTCTAACCTTAAACCTTATCTCTATTAGTCAACTATGTGAGTTTGGTCTAATCGTCACATTTTCTGCTAATGGTTGTTTGGTGTAGGACCCTCAGACGGAACAGACTATTGGGATCGGCCGTAAGCATGGACGTCTCTATGAACTCATTCAACTTCATGTTCCGGACTCCCCACAGATTGCTGCTTCTGCTTCCTCTTTATCTCCTTTTCATCTTTGGCATTGTCGCTTAGGACATCTTTCTGTTAGTCGTTTAAAGTCTTTGGTTAATAGTGGTCAATTGGGTCATGTACTTCAAGATACTTTTGATTGTATACCCTGTCAACTTACAAAACAACCTGCTTTATCATTCAATAAAAGTACTTCTGTTTCCCGTGCTCATTTGGATCTCATACATTCGGATATTTGGGGCCCATCCCCTACTACCACCATAGGGGGGTCTCGTTATTTTGTTATTTTTATTGATGATTATTCACGATTTACTTGGCTTTTTCTCATGAAAACTCGGTCTGAACTTAAACATCTTTATTATAGCTTTGCCAAAATGGTTCACACCAAATTTTCCAAAACCATTAAAATTTTTCGCTCTGACGATGCTATGAAATATCGGGATACTGATTTCCTTTCCTTTCTTCAGAGTCATGGTACTCAGCCTCATCGTTCCTGTGTTGGCACATCCCAACAAAATGGACGTGCTAAACAGAAACATAGGCATATTCTTGACACTACTTGCGCTCTCCTTCTCTCGTCTTCCTGCCCTGAAAACTTTTAGGGAGAAACTGCCCTTACTGCTGTGTACACTATCAATTGTGTTCCTTCTCCTGTCATCCATAATCAAACTCCTTTTGAACGTCTACATGGCACTCCCCTTCCATACACCAATCTTCAGGTTTTTGGCTCTGCCTACTTCGTTCTACTTCAATCCCATGAACACACCAAGCTTGAACCTCGCTCTCGTCTTTGCTGCTTTCTTGGATATGGGATTGAACATAAAGGCTTTCGCTGTTGGGATCCTTTCTCTAAACGTCTTTGTATCTCCTGTCATGTAGTTTTTTGGGAGTACAAAATGTTTTCCTCTCTCTCCTTCTTTCATTTACCCGCACTCTCCACTCCAGTCATCTTTACTAATCCTTCCCTAGATCTCTTCTCTACTAACTTTGATGCAGGTTCCTCCTTTATCGAGACGCTCGTGTTAGTCCCTGATCCCAGCCAGACTATTTCCCTGATGGTCCGCATCTCTTTGCATCTTCTAGTCCGTCTCCTCCTTCTTCGCCAGCTCTTCCTCCTACCGATTCTCCCACGGGTCGGCCACACCGGGTAACTCAACCACCTATTCATCTTCGTGATTATATTGTTGGGTCTACTGCCTTTTCGACTTATGAACCTACCTCCTATCGTGAGGCTTGTACTAATCCTCTTTGGTAGCAAGCTATGACTGATGAACTTCAAGCTTTAGACAAAACTCATACTTGGGATGTTGTCGATCTTCCTCTTGGAAAGACTACCATTAGCTGCAAATGGGTCTACAAATCAAGACTCATTCTGATGGCTCTATCGAGTGCTACAAAGCTCGTCTTGTTGCTAAGGGTTTCAACCAAGAATATGGCATTGATTATGAGGAGACCATCTCCCATGTTGCCTGCCTTATCTCTGTTCGCAGTTTGCTTGCTGTTGCTGCTGCTCGGCACTGGGAGCTCTTTCAGATGGATGTCAAGAATGCCTTCCTTAATGGTAATCTTCTTGAGGAGGTTTATATGCAACCTCCACCTGGGTCTACTTATCCCACTCACAAGGTTTGCAAACTACAGCGTGCCCTTTATGGTCTCAAGAAGGCACCTCGCGCTTGGTTTGCTAAGTTCAATTCTACCATTCATGACTTCGGGTTCACCTCCAGCTCCTATGACTCTGCTTTATTTATATGGACTACTCCTCATGGTACCACTCTTCTCCTTCTTTATGTGGATGATATGATTATCACTGGTAATGATGTAGCTAGTATTCTTCACCTCAAACGTTTTTTCCACCGTCAATTTGAGATAAAGGACCTTGGTACTCTTAACTACTTCTTAGGCCTTGAAGTCACCCATGATTCTACTGGTTCCTATTTGTCCTAGGCCAAATATGCATCCAATCTTCTGGTCCATGCTGGTCTTATCAATTGCAAAACTACCTCTACTCTAGTTGATCCTCAGATTCATCCCACTCCTCTCGATGTGGATCTTCTCTCAGATGCTACTCTTTATCGCCAGCTTATCGGTAGTCTTGTTTATTTTATTGGGACTCATCCTAACATTGCCTATGTTGTTCACATTGTTAATCAGTACATGTCGGCTCCTCGCACTCCTCATTATACTGCTCTGCTCCGCATCCTTCACTACCTCAAAGGCACTCTGTTCCATGGACTTTACTACTCTGCTTCCTCCTTTCTTGAACTATGTGCCTTTTCTGATGCTGAGTGGGTTGGGGATCCTACGGATCGACGCTCCACCACGGGTTTCTCTTTTTTCTTAGGGAATTCTCTTCTTACTTGGCGCAGCAAGAAACAATCCCTCACTGCCCGCTCTAGTACCGAAGTTGAATACCGAGCTCTTGCTGATACTACTCAAGAACTTCTCTGGCATCGCTGGCTCTTTGCTGATATGGGTGTTTCTTCTTCTTGCTCTACCTCTCTCTATTGTAACAATCAGAGTGCCATTCAAATTGCTCAAAATGATGTTTTTCATGATCGCACCAAGCATATTGAGATTGATTGTCATTTCATTCGCTAGCATGTTACCCGTGGAATTGTTCTACTTCACCCTATTACTTCTATCGATCAACCTGCTGATATTTTGAGCAAGTAATCCGTGAAATCCATAATCCGATCCAGTCCAGTCCAGTCCAATCCGATAGGTTTGGATTGGCTTTTTGAATCCGCGGTTTGGTTCTGGATTGAAGAATTAAAAATCCGTAGTCTACGGATTGGTTCCGGATTGAACCCCACAGTTTCGGATTGGAACCGATCCGGACTGTATACAAGTAGTCTATATTTTTATTATACATCCTCCCCCATAGTATATTCTTTTAATTCTATATAAAATCTAAACTTAAACCTAAAACCGTATAATATCTTCTTTTATTACTTTTGTTTGTTGGTTTTTAGTTTTAATTTGTAATGGTTTAAATATTTATAGTGAAACCAGTTTTCTTATGGTTGTTTAAATTTTAGAATAATATGTCGTTATTATAGAAAAATATATTACTATTGTAGAACTAATATAGCACTATGTTTATAGTTTTATAAAATTAAAGTATTATATATATATTTTTGTTTTTTAATTATGTGAATCTGTGGTCCTAAACCGATCCAATCCGTATTTAAATGGATTGGTTCGGATTGGTCTCATGATTTAAACGGATTGGATTGGTTCCAATTTTTTAGGAACCGTAGAGAACGGATTGGTCCTAATTTTATCCCAATCCGGACCATGCTCACCCTTAAAGCTCATTCTCATGGTCGCTTCAGTGATCTCATTTCCAAACTCAAGCTGGTTGATGCTTACCCTCCTTGAGTTTGCGGGGGGATGTTAGTGTAAATGAACTAATATAGCACTATGTTTATAGTTTTATAAAATTAAAGTATTATATATATATTTTTGTTTTTTAATTATGTGAATCTGTGGTCCTAAACCGATCCAATCCGTATTTAAATGGATTGGTTCGGATTGGTCTCATGATTTAAACGAATTGGATTGGTTCCAATTTTTTAGGAACCGTAGAGAACGGATTGGTCCTAATTTTATCCCAATCCAGACCATGCTCACCCTTAAAGCTCATCCTCATGGTCACTTCAGTGATCTCATTTCCAAACTCAAGCTGGTTAATGCTTACCCTCCTTGAGTTTGCGGGGGGATGTTAGTGTAAATATAATATAGTTGTTGTCATTCATTATTCCAGTAAAGTAAAAGTTAATGTTTATTATTTCTTTATTATTTATGCTTTCGGTGCAGCATCCTATGTACAAACTCTCCTCTCTATAAAAGAGAGTGAGCTTACTTCTCTTTGATATACTGAATATAAAACACTTCATTCAGTCTCTCTCTCTCTCTCTACCAAACTTACAATATCCCTCTCTCCCCTTTGGCTGCTGTCTCCTCACCTTCGGTTAGTCTTTCTCTCTCTCTATATCTGTAATTTCTTACACTTCTCTCTCTGATCGACTGAGGTGTTGCTTTCTTGTTCTTTCTCTCAACAAACTTAACAAAGTTGGATTGACTTGCTTCCCTAATCTGGTCTATGTGGAGTTAAATGGAAAAGTAAGGGATATTATAATATCATTGATTGATCAAGACATACATGGAGCAGGAGCAGCAGATTTGATAAAAGAGAATGAGGAGTGGATGCGGGAGGAGTTGCTGCTGGAGTTGTTGGTGGTTGCGTTGCTACAATTGGTGTACTAGAAGGTAGGGTGGCAGAGTAGAAGGTGCAGTTGGTGTGTTTGAAGAAGGTGATATTGGTGTTGGCAAAGTGGAAGGCGAGGCTGCTGGGGTTTGAGCACGGACGTTGTTCGGTGTTGGAAGACAGAGGAGGCAAGCCGGAACACAAGTCCATAATAGTGTAGCCATTATGGTGGAGGTGGAAATCAGAAGGAAGCAATGGTGGTTATAGACAACACTATGTTACATTTAATTCTTGAAGTTTTTTAAGTTTTTGGTGAAGTGTTTGTTAGAAGGAGAGGTGTAGTCTGCATGTAAAGGCTATTGCTCTTCTAATGATTTTTCAGGTGTGATTCTCAGATAGGAATTCAGGAAATCAAATGCTCTCGGTTGAGCCGCCTAACATGATTGGTCAAATATGTCAAATTGCATGAAATTACAAGCTCTTTTGAATTTGGAACTTTTTTCACAATTGAACAGAGACTTGTTTAGTCACCAAAAGAACTAATACAAAGAATGGGCCATCCCATTTGGTCAAGCATTGGCCAGCCTATGTTATTATGATTATGAAAAGAAGCCAAGTGATTTAAGGTGTGAAAAACCAACACTCCTAAAAAAGTGGGGCCCTCCATTAAAGATAAGTTGACATGAGCCGAGGCCTGTTGGATTGAAGGCAAATGGTTCTTTGCGATTGGCCGGCGGTTTAAAACTTTCATTTTAGTTTTATTTTGAGTGTTCGTGAGGATGTTATTTTATCCACCTCCCTTGGATCTGTAATATTTAAAGTGTTGTAATAATTCCCCCACCCAGCTTCTTCCTATCCCATTCTTTACTCGCTTTCCCTAACTGTACATATGTGCATATCTGACATACCATGCATATCCATGCTTTGCATCCATGATTCATGCTTAGATCCGGCTAAATTTGTATCTTTGTGATTTAATCAATTCTTATATGATTCTATGGGCTACCTCATGTCGATATTTCATATGTCATGGTTTAGAAGCCGGATCTTTAGAAGCATTCTCGTGTATGTATTGCATTAGAATTTTATACATAGGATCATGCATATTTTACTAACTTTGTTTTGTAGCTCGTTCGTGGGACGTCAGTAAATAAGTGAGTTTTTATGCTTTAGCATCTCGCTTGTACATAAATTTCTTATTATGTTTAGCATCCTACCATGTGGCTAATTGCTTAAGTGATAAACTGTTTGAATGCCTGTGGATAAAGGCTTGTTGCTTGAGATAGAATGATTCAATGAACATACGTTTTAAGCCCACTTTGTAATGGCAAATTCACAAACTTTAAGCCCACTTGAGGTGGCAAATTCAAACCCTTTTCAAAAAATAAACATGAAATTGAATTGTTCCAATTTGAGCAAACTAGTCTATACTTGTACGCTTCACATAGTAAATTTTAGGATTTACTAAATAATCAGAATATGAACATATAAAGAAAAAATAAAATTCGTATCATGGTTTAGTAGAGGCCGATCTTTTGATCGAGTGAGCGAGGGTACTCATTATTGACCTTCTCCTCTTATAGCTAAGGTTCCGAGTCAAGCGTCTTTGGTTACGACGAACAATGGCCTTGGCACGAGTCATGAGTTTCCTAATTTCCCAAAATATTGGATGGCGACTTTGAGATCTGATGACGCAGTCCATTTTTGACAAAATTGCAATAAAATGGATTTTCAATAAAAGTTGTCAAATGTGGACTCTCATCTATGTTTCACATTGCACTAGTGAGACTAGATCAAAGAAATCGAGGGTCCGAACTGTTTAACGCCCGTGGGTACCCCCCAGGCATGTTATAATTTCTGGCAACTATGCTGGGGATTTTATGAAATCTTAACTCGAACTCCATGATATGACTTTTATTTTCAATTATATGTTTATTGCATTGTATGCATTGCTGCACTTAAAGTTCCTGTGTTGCCCAGATACTGGTAGGAGCACATACACACTTTTTGTGACACTACACCTATCTTTACATTACTTTGGAGGCCTTGTGTCATAACCTTTTGAGATCTGAAGGTTCTCAGACTTTGAAGAGAGGCTATATTGACTCTTTTGATTTCCTAAAGATCTTCATTGGTTATGACCCAAATGACTCTTTGGTAATGTCACATTGACTTTAACCCCTAAAGTAAAGCCAACCTTGTACATATATTGAGCTATAGTACCTTTCAAAATTAGGACAGGATGCTCTCCCATTTCTAGGATGTATGATACCACTTGACTGAATAGTGAACCCTAGATCATTTCAAAAGCATAAGACAGGATAACCTTACCCTCTATAGGGGTGTTTGTTCTCTTTCCTACTATGAGTTATGTGCAATGTATTAGATCTATACAGGGGTTCTCAAATTTGAATGAGTGGTTCAGGCATTTCAGTTTGTGGGGCTCAGTGTGTTTTTAGTGACGGTATAATTGGAAGTTCTGTTTTATTTCTGTAATTGGGGAGTGACCACCTGTTGATTGCACGAGCTTTATTTTTAATATTGTGGATGGCCCACACGTTGACTGGCAATTTGAAAATGGTTTTGTTCTAAGTTCTGAATTGAGTATTGAGTCTAAGTTTGATTCCACCAAGTTTGTAGAGTTGGGATCAGACTTGAGTCATTCTAGTGAGTCAAAGTTTATTGATTTCGATAGTGCTAACCTAGACATTTCTGTCCTGTCTAGGTCTTCTTTATCATTTTCTTTTGAGTTTGTTGTCAAAAGTTTGTTGTCATTGTTGAGTCATAGTTTCTTTTCAATAAACAAAAAACAAAAAAATGCCATAAAGTCTGCCTACTTTTATGTGCCTTTAAATTATAGCATTGACCAAAGTTTTTCAAAACTTTTTCCAAAATTTTGATAAAAACAAAGAGGAAGAATTTCCTCGGGATTTGCAAATTTTGATCAATTGAAAGGAAGAGAGGCGTGCCAAGCCTTTGATGAATAAAATAATTTCTGTTAATGTGGGTACTGAGAAGGATCCTGGCTCGGTCCAAATTGATTCTATCTTGTCTTCGTAAGAGTGCGAGTCATTAGTCACTTTCTGAAAAGATTTCAAAAACAATTTTTGCGTGGTCCTATGACGACATGCCTGGAATTGATTATACAACATAAGATCCCTTTTGACTTGAGGTCCGACCTCCTTAGCTCCTTCGCTTTCAAACTGTGATTCGAAGTGTTCAGTAATCAATCAAAAGTGTGAGGTTTGTATAGCCGAAATGGAAACAGCCATTGAGCTAGGGGCAATGATGTGATTCAAATAGAGGCAACCCTTGAACTAGGGACAATAAGGTACCACCATTGAGAGGCTCGCTGGGCTGAAAACCCGGAAGGATGACCCAAGCAAAAGTTAGAGCACAAAAAAAAAATGAAATGAAAAATGAAAAAAAATGAAAAACTCGCAAGGTTGAAAGCCCGAAAGAGCGGCTTTGGAAAAAGTTAGAGGATAAAAGGAGAGTGTCAATACCCGAGTAAACCTTAGCCAGAACTACGTAGGGCCTGTGATTCAGATTGGAAACAACCCTTGAACTAGGGGCAAGAAGGTCAGACATGATGTAGATTGGAATCAGCCCTTGAACTAAGGGCAATGATGTGATTCAAATGGAGGTAGCCCTTCGAGTAGGGGCAATAAGGTTGAATATGAGTTAGATTGGAATCAACCCCCCCATGAACTAAGGGCAATGATATGATTCAAATTTGAAACAACCCTTGAACTAGAGGCTTAGCCGAAATGGAAACAGCCCTTGAACTAGGGGCAATAAGGTTGGATGTGATCAAAGAATTAAAAATGGATTGTTTCTCAATGATGACCACCCAGAAAGTCAAAACCCAGAATTTGAGAGAAAAATAACAATTGAGTTCCTATCCACTACACTAGAGGCAAATTCAGGCCCAATTAGCATAGGCCCTATATCATCATATCTACTGGTCAAGTGTAGCAGTCATTCTTATAGATGGCCTAGAGATCTCATACCTAATCAACATGGACAAGTTAAAACAAAAGTACCATCCTTGAGAGGCTCGCTGGGCTGAAAACTCGGAAGGGCGACCCAGGCAAAAGTAAGAGCAGGAAAAAAAAAAAAAAAAAAAAAAAAAAGAAAGTTAAAAACCAAAAAAAAAAATGAAAAAAATGAAAAAAGTGAAAAGCTCGCAAGGTTGAAAACCAGAAAGGTCGGCTTTGATAAAAGTTAGAGCACAAAAAGAGAGTGTCAATGCCCAAGTGACCCTTCGCCAGAACTACGATGGCCTGATTCCTATCTTGAGGATATGTAGGTAGCTTCATCTTGAAGTTCGGCCCTAATAATTTTTTTACTCATTTATCTCGTCCATGTTTGATTGATGTATCTTTAGTTGACTCGGTTGTCCTATCCATGTTTGATTGGTGTATCTTTGTTCTGCTCAGTTCAGTTGGTTTGATTCAACTTGGTTCGGTTCGGTTTGGTCCAGTTCCGCTCGGCTTCACTCGGTTCGGTTATCACCATTGATTATCTGGTTCGGAGCTATGCATCCCAATGGTTGATTCCATGTTGGTTGGGCAGTGGCCATTTGCAAAAATAGGTTTTGATTATTTTGAATGAAGTTAATTGATTTTCTCGAAAATTATTCCATTTTTGCAAAACCAGACCATTCTTTGGATTTAAAAAGGAAAAATTTTCAATGCTCACAACTTAGCTTACATGATTTCAAAACAGAAAATGGAATAAGTATGATAATCTAACTCTCATATTGATCAAAACGTTTTTACAAAAAAAATAAAAAATAAAAAAAAAATCAAGGCAATGAATTAGGGGCATAGTCGAGTCGGAGATTCTGTCTTCTCCACCACTCGAGTCAACTATTCAGTGCATTCATACTAGTCAGTGTATATAAGTGTGTTTGGATTGTTTTGTTTCGTTTTTGTTTCGTTAAGTTATTCTTTGAGTCAAGTCAGTATGGAATCAATGTCCAATTCAGGGTTTAAAATTCAATCATTCTCAAATTCAATCAAACAAAATTGTTTTCAAACTCAAAGTGATATGCCAGTTACGCCATTGATGAGCAAAAAAGAAAATGATTTTATTGAAGTCAGGGGAGGGCATCCTTGATTACAGAGACTCCAAAAAAAAAAAAAAAACAACAAACCCATATATAAAAAAAAAGAAAAACAAAACAAACACACACACACACACACACACACACTCACACACACACACACAAACAAAAACTGAAAAAACAAGAAAAAAAAAGGGATATTTTTCTTCTTTCTTCTCTAGTGACGGCCACACGCCAACTTCACTTACTCGGCTCTACTGCCAAGCTCTTTCTCTTTTTGTCGTCGACCCTTGGCCTCAATGCTTACAGGACCACCAAGAGGGTTGACCTCCTGCTAGTCCTCAAAAGCAAAGTACGAAGGTGCTCCAAATCAGGCCATAACGGTGGCTTTCCGTTTCAACTCTTTGTTCTCCTCATTCAGCGGATAAATCTCCGCTCGCGCATCCTTGTACATGCGCTGTAGCAGATAGAGTTGGGAGTTCAACTGTTGTACCTCACTCGTTCTATTCTGTAGCCGGTGAGACAAGTTAGTGACCGCAGTCATGGTCTCCACACATGACTTCAGCGTATAATGGTTGGCCTCAATATCAGATTGAGCGGCCATTATTTGCTCGACGGATAGCATAGGAAAGTTAAGAGGAGTAAAAGAAAGAGCAGGGGCACTCGACCCAGCAGAACTTATGGGATCGTTCAGGTCCGAAAACAGAGTGAGGGGACGGAATGAGGAGGCCATGTGTGGTAGAAGAGAGAGATGTAAAAGAAAGGAGTCACAGAGAAATCGTTGAGAACAGACTAAGTTTTGGCAACCTTTCTCCTCCACTTAGTATCTCTGTTTTGTCTCTCGAGGAAAAGGAAGACGAAAGAGAAAAGAAGGCAGACGAGAGTGATGAAGAAGAAAGAGATGAAGAAGGACAAGTGAGGAAGAAGGAGAAATGAGTGAATAAGTAGAAGAGGGAAGATACTAATTCAGAGGAAGGCAGAAGAGAAGAAGACAAGGAGGGAGAGAGAGCGGAGACGAGCGGCAATCGAGAAGAGCTGCTTTTGTCAGCCAATGAAGCAAAAGCCAGGCCGCGTGGCAAACGCGTTTTGCGAAAAAAGAAAGAGACACGGGAGAGTTGTATGTGTATGCATATATGTATATATATTGTATAGCTATGTAATATATATATTTGTTTGAACATTTGGTCATACAAGTGGCTTGGGTTTAGTGGTTTGGCCCAGTGGGTTAAAGATTCGGAGAGTCTAAGCCCGAGGTCAAGGGTTCAAACCCCACATTGAGTGTTTCTTTTGGTTTGTTTTGGTTTTATGTATATATATATGTCTTGTATAGTATATATATTTGTTCATACAAAAAGGTAATCACTTACACATCTGGGTTTAATTTTTTAAAGATAAAAGTAGGTTTCTCCAAATGTAAAATTACACATTTGGGCAATCCACACTATAGAGATTTTGAATTTTCCCTTATTTTGGAACAAATCTATAACGACCTAACCCCCGCCCCAAGGGATTAGAGAAGTGACCGGCTAGTAATCCAAGATTACCAAAGGTTTTCTTAACAGTAATACAATAATAGAGGCTAATAGAAGCCTATAAATAATAAAATATAACATCTAATGAGCTGTGCATTCTTAAATGGAACAAGACAACCTTCGATATACATATATATGTATACATAAGTCCAAGATCAAGCTTATGTACAACACAAAATATAATCTAGAGATTAAATCCCAATAACAAAATGAAATGGTCATAATAACATTCAGAACAAATCTCAATAACACTTCAAAACACTTAATTATAAAGATAAAGGGGTGAACTCTAAACCATCCATGAAGTCTTAAAGCTTGACCTGATTGGAACCTTGCAGTAGGGCACAGAAGTTGGCTTGACAAAAAAAAACAGAGTTCAAGTCGGCGCCACTAAGTCTGGTCTTACACTTGATCACCTACATATATATATAAAAGGGTGAGCTAGAGCCCAGTGAATAACAACGGTGTAAAGGGGTAATGAATGATGTCCTTTCAGTAATTTTAAACAATCAATTTCATCAATGAATTAGTATCTCATAACATATCAAATCATATTAAAATCATAGCAGTCATACTATAGCGATTCCGGTTTTGACCCGACCTTTGTTGTATCCCGGACTCGAGTTTCATGGCTTCATATTGTTGTTCATGTCTTTTCCTTCTTATTCTTACTTGAGTTTGGCTATTGGGTTGTATCGAACATGTTTAGAACAGGTTGGTTGCTTGATTTTCAAACTTTTGTTGCTCAGAATTTTGCTCCTCTGCTCGAGCGGCACTTCTTGCGCTTGAATGGGTTTTGTGAACTTTCAGTGCTTTTGCAGGTTTGCAAAACTATTGGGAGAGTGCATTCTACGCGTGAGCGGTTATTTCTGCCCTCGAGCAGGCTTAACTCGAGCAGCCTTTCTTGCACGAGCATTGGTCTGTTGTCTGTGAAACTACTGGATGTGTGTATTTTACACTCGAGCGTTAACTCTTACGCTTAAGTGGAACAACTTATTGTGTTTGATGCTCGAGCGTCATTTTTTACGCTCGAGCAATGCGTATATCAGTTCGTAAAAGTGACCTTTTACATCACTTTTTTCACTTTCATTCTCTCTCTAAACTTTCTAAAAACCCTAGATCTAGAGTTTCTCTCTCTAAACTCACTCTCTCTCTACATTTTTCACCTAGATCTGTTGGTTTCTCTATCGTAGTGTCCTTGGGAAAGAGGTAGAGCGTCTCTAGAGTTTCACTTTAGTTCGAACAAAACTTGGTCTCGGCGTCTTTGAAGTTTCTTCCTTGCTTTGCTCGTCCTCTAAACTTGAGGTAGGTATTTTCTATACTCCTATATGACTTTTAACTTAGTTATTTGTTTTGTATAAACATTATTATGATTTTGGAGAATTTTGAACAAACCTAGGGTTTTGGTTTAAAATCAAAATAAAAGGGTTTACAAATGGAAGTATTGACAATGGTTATGAAAGTGAATACAAGGTTATAGTGTAATAAAATTATTGATTTTAATAATTGGGTTGTATTTCGGAAAAAAAAAAGAAAAAGAAAAAAAAAAGAGTTTTTCCTAAAATGTCTCAAACATTTATTTTGTATAAATAAATGGAATCGGTATTGAAAATGTGAAATTTGATGGATGTTTACGTAAATGGTGGAGCTAGATGCGTATTATCACTCACCTATGGAAATGTGGATAGTTTATCTGGCTTGGAGATTATATATTTGTTTAGAAATATCTGTTTTGGGCTATCAGTTGAGGATAGTTATGATTGTTGTAGAAATTGCATGAGAATTAGGTAAATTGAAACTAATTTCTCACTTGTTGCCATTGAATATGATTATATCTTTAAATACATTGTATATGTATGACGTTTGGGAGGAGAAATGGGATGTACTCTATGTTTGGGAGAATATATGGGACATACTCCATTGAATTAAGTTGGCCTGTGTGTACAGAGTGAAAGTCCCGAAAACTGTGCGTATGTATATATATATATATATATATGGGTGCTGATTCCCGCGGACGGAAGATCTGTAAAATGGCAAATAGATGTGATTGTATGATGGTAGTACTGGTTAGAGACCTATTGAGTTGTATTCTCAATTTGGTTGTCTGAATGAAATGGAACTGATGTCATGAATTGAAATAAAACAGTTGGTACTGCTTGGTTTGCAAAAGAATTATGAAATGGTTTATCAATGGCATTGTAATTGCATATTACCCTTATATCTTCGTTAAGTTTCATATATTGTACTAGATTATTTTTACTGGGTTTCGACTTAGCCTATATGGGAAAACTATTTTTAGGTGTTGGTGATATGCCTTTACCAAGGACTTAGCTTGGAAAGACTGTGGAGCTGTAGACTCATATTGTTTATTTTGCTTGTATTTTGTATTTTATATTTGTACAAGCCTAGGACTTTATTTGTATTGAGCTTATGACTCACATTTGTTGCACCCAAGTAGTGACTTGGAAAGATGTAAGCTAGTAAGGCATATGATATGTATATAGCTTTCATCTCTTCGCACATTTGTCTTTTTGTATATTAAACTCAGATTAATGGAAGCGTGTCGTTTCAATTATACTATTATTTATGGGACGGATTCATTGTATTTATTTCGGGACGTTACACATACGTGGTACATCCAATAGCAAAACAGTGTAGTAGGTCATATAAAACCGAACAATTATAATTGATGGCCATCAATACAGTAAACAGTAGTTCCAAAGATTGGAACTGATAGAGACCTCTATAACAGTAGCAATAACAGTAACAGTAATAGATGTTATGGATGCCACGAGTACATTTCATAAATAAGGCAATCATTCATTCAGTTAAAAAGCACAATTTAAAAAATAGAGCATTTTATAATTCATAAAATACTTATATCTTGAACATAGCTTTACAAGGTTGTTACTCACAGTTGGCTCCCTGAATCGTGTTATTAGAATATGGCGTCTGACCTACATAGACACATTCAAGCACAACATTTTGTAGACGCGCCCGTAAAACAGTGTAGTAGGTCATATAAAACCGAACAATTATAATTGATGGCCATCAATACAGTAAACAGTAGTTCCAAAGATTGGAACTGATAGAGACCTCTATAACAGTAGCAATAACAGTAACAGTAATAGATGTTATGGATGCCACGAGTACATTTCATAAATAAGGCAATCATTCATTCAGTTAAAAAGCACAATTTAAAAAACAGAGCATTTTATAATTCATAAAATACTTATATCTTGAACATAGCTTTACAAGGTTGTTACTCACAGTTGGCTCCCTGAATCATGTTATTAGAATACGGCGTCTGACCTACATAGACACATTCAAGCACAACATTTCAAAACATGTTTAATTCATTTAGTCGGTTCTTAAACCTATTCGGTTCATTCATTACTTATTCATTCAATTATTCCTATTTATTCTTTAATTTCTCTCGTGTTCATGATGTGCATATGAATTTGAAATACACGCAAAAACCATGCAAATGGAAGCCCGAAAATCAAAAAAATGGAGAGAAAACGAAACGGAGGTTAGCCTAAAAACCGCACGTACGGAGAGACCGGCCACATGTGCAAACCACCATCGCACGCGTGCTCCACACATGCAATAAAAATAGAATGTAAACTGGAACAGAGGAGGCTGGCCGCACATGCGGTCTGGTTTTTCAAAGAATTCGAATTTTAGCTCAATTTTTAGAACTCAATGTTTGTAATTTAAACTTCAATTTCATTCATTTCAAGGCCCAAAACTCTTCAAAAACATCTTGAATTTAGCATATCTAATTTTAAACAAAAATCATAACTTCAAATCAAAACTGAAATGCCATGCAAAACTTCAAATTCTTGAATTGAAGTATACGATCACCAAAAATATGCATACATGAGTTCTAATTCAAAATCTTTGAAGTCTTCTCTTCATTTTTCATGAACCATGCAAGAATTTGAATTGGAAAATTACAAAACATGAATACTTTGAGTTCTAATTTCAAAATCCATGGAGTTTTCTTTTCAAATTTGGAGAATCATGCAAGAAATCAAATGTGTGAACCAGAATTCCATGAAATGAAGTCATGCGTGTCAAAATCTCGAGTTAAATTCTTCAAATCTAACCATGCATGTCATGATATGAACTCAATTCTTACAATTTCTTCCTTATCTTGTTCATTCGTATATTCTACTTCATAAAATTACCAATTAAGCTTGATTTCTTCTTAATTAAACTTAAATTCCATAGATTCATGAGTGTAATGAAATTAAAGAAGAATTCCTACCTTAGATGGTTGAATTGTTGAAGATTTGCTTTATTCTTCCTTGTTCTTCTTCTTCCTCTTCTTAAGTTCGCTATAACTCCTCCTCAAGTTGTATTTCTCTCCAACAAAATGGACTCATTCTCTCTCTTTAACTGCTCTCTTTCTTTTATTAAGTTGATGAGTGGCTTAAGAAATGTAATTAAGCTCTAATTCCCTAAGCTTGATTAATTATAAGGTTTAATCATAAGGTTAAATTAAATTATCAAATTCACCTTGATTAAATCAATTCTCATCATAGTCTAATTTAAATTAAACTAAATTTAATCATATTAATGTGAATTAGGCTCTAATTACCTTTCCAAATATTTAATTTTAAACTTGTATAAATTACTGATTCAGATAGGTTCAATTCATATCCTATACACACCTGTTAACCGTAATACAATTCAAATCACACATGGCACATATCACAATTAAAATTAAACACATAATTAAAGTAATATAATCATGATATGCATTTTAGGGTCATTACAAAAATCCTACATTACGAACAAGAACGTAATACTCCAATAACGTAACACTCCAATGTAACACATTAAAAAACTATTTAGTGTATTTTTTCTAAAAGTAACAACATAACATTTCAAAAAAAACTCCTTAGTGTATTTTTTTCCAAATATAACACTCCAATCAATGTAATCACAAATGTAACACTCCAATGCAACACACTCTAATGTAACACACACAAAAACACTAAAAAAACTCCCTAATATACTTTTTCTAAATGTAACACTCACAATTTGAAATTATACATTTACCCAAAGTTTACTAAGGAATTTTTGTACTCCTTTTGGAATGGTTTAAAGAATCCCATGTCTTTTTTTGAAGTGTTACGTTTGAAAAAAGTACACTAAGGAGTTTTTTGTGTGTTATATTGGAGTGAAACATTTGAAAAAAATGCACCAAGGAGTTTTTTTGGAGTATTACATTAGAATGTTACGTTTAAGTGTTAGATTGGAGTGTTACAGTTTAAAATTATACACTTACCCAAACCTTATGAGGGAGTTTTTATACCTTTTTTGAAATGTTTGAAGAATCCCACGTTCTTTTGAAATGTTTGAAGAATTTCATATTTCAAGTCATTTTTGTACTTCTTTTAGAATATTTGAAGAATCTCACATTTCAAGTCATTCCAAAATAAAAAAAGATTCTCACATAAAAATTCATTCCAAATTTGATTCCCATAAGTTGTGTATCTTACCTTTATAGCACGAAAAGAAAAGAAGGAAGAGAGAGAAAGAGAGAGAGAGAGAGAGAGATACATAATAAAAAAGGGGGTATTTACGTGTAGGTCCTAATAAGTGGACTTATTGTCTAATAGGTCCTATAAGAAATATAGCGATCCCGGTTTCCCCTTTTCTTTAACTGTTGTACCCGGGCTTAGGTTCCGTGGAGTTGGTAGTTGTATATGTCTTGTTTACATCCTTTACTCCTGGCATTCGAGTCTTGAGTTGTGTTGGGCGAGTTTGAAACAGGTTGGTTGAACTTAGAAACCAAGAGTAGTTGCCCAGATTTTGGCCCTCACACTCGAGCGGGGATTTTGACGCTCGAGCGGGCCCTTTGTTGTTGTCTGTCCGCTCGAGCGGGGTTTTCGACGCTCTAGCGTAGTTTTCCATCTTCCAGTATCTCTTTTGCAGAGTTGTACGCTCAAGCGGGAGTTTTGACGCTCGAGCTGGTTGTTGTGTGTGACGCTCGAGCGGGAGGGTTGACGCTCAAGCGGAGACCTGGTTCTGTAAAAGTTCTGAGAGTGTGTATCTGCCGCTCGAGCGGGATTGTTGACGCTCGAGCGGGAGTCTGTGAGTGACGCTCGAGCGGGGCGACTTTTATATAAATCCGAGATCCGACTTTTGGATCACTTTTTCAAGATCTTTTCTCTCTCTTACTTTTTCAAAAAGCCATTTTCAGAGCTTCTCACTCTAAAACCGGCCCTTCTCTCTTAGATTTGAATCTAGTAGGAGTTGTTTTCTCACTTTTGGTCTTTACGAAAGTTGTGTTGATCATCGAGGGCTACATTTTAATATGAAAATTTCAGAATTGAAGCATTTTGGTTTTGGTCTTCATCTCCATTGGAGCTCAAACTTTGAGGTAGGGATATCCTACTCCTCTTTATGAGTTTGTCTTTAAATTTTGGCATTTCGATATGTTGGGAGTTGTTGGTAATTTTGAGGAAGTTCGGGCCTTTGTGAAATTTACAAGAGTTGGGGTTTTAACTATATCAAGCCTAGATGCATGTTTGGCATGGAAAAGTGAATTAATGTTAAAACATTAATGAAAATGGAACCTAGGGGTTAAAATGTTTAATTATGAAAATGCCCTAATTACATTGATTGATTAATTTGTATAATTAATTATTGGAAATGAGGATTGAATTGAGAATGTGGGAATTGGAAAGGGAAGAGGTTAAAGGGTGTAGTTGGATTATTTATCACTCCACCTAGTTGAAATGTTGATTATATATCCATTGTTGCATTTATTTTCTGTATAGAGATAACTGCTTTGGGCTATCGGTGGAGGATAGTCGTGATTGTTGTAGACAATGCATGATGATTAGGCAAACGGAAACTAATCACTGAAATGAGTCATTAAAGTATGATGATTGAAAGAACACGTTAAATTTATGTGTTGTGTGATGATGTGTATAATTATTGTTTATATGCATTGTGTTGTGTTGGAGGAGATAGGGATGTACTCCACGGTTTAGGGGAATATAGGGGATGGACCTCTAAACCGGATATTGTTGGGAGGAGATAGGGGATGGACTCCGTAGATAGAGCTCATATACTTATCTATGATGTATTGACAGAGCTCAATATGCTTGTCATTGAAGTGTGATAGTGCTCATATGCATATCTGTGGAAGTGATGATATAGCTTGTATGCTTATCTGTTGTTGTGGTGATATAGCAGTATGCTTATCTATTATTGAAATGGGAAGTGTTTGATATGAGTTACTGTCTCATATGAGTTGTTGGCCAGGTTCTGAGCCATGGTTGTAAATTGAGAATTGAAAGGAACTGGGAAAATGAATTGTTACATGGACTTGTTATGTCATGAACTGTAAAGTGTGATAAGAGAAAGTATCAGTGTTGGCCATACTATCACTGCTAATCTTTTTAGTCATTGTTCATATTTGGTTTAGTGTATTTCTACTGGGCTGTGGCTCACCCTAATATGGGATATCATTTTCAGGTGCAGGTAGCATGCCACCTCCAAGGACGTAGCTTGGGAGGCTAGAGGCGGACACACTTTTGTTGTCTTATTTTGATGTAATTACAAATGTAAATTAAAGGCCAAGGGCTTAATGTTAAATGAGTTGCACTCTTTTGTTGAAACCAAGTATAACTTGGAAAGACCTGTAAGCCGCAGGGCATTTGGCCTTTTGTTTGATTAACATGTAATATTTGTAAAAGAACTACACTCTGATGAAATAGAAGAATGTTATCTTATTACCAAATACATGTCTATATTGATGGGTTTAATGTTGTTATTTTGAGGGCGTTACAACTTGGTATCAGAGCGTACCGGGTTCGAATACTTTGGGTACGTGGGAAGTGATTAGGATCACAATGGGTTTGTCTCGCTTGATAGAGACTTAGATGTAGTGTCATATGCTATGTGCTTAATTGATAACATGCTTATGTGGCTATGTGGGTATGGGATTTAATTTATAGGATGTTGATTGGATCCTTGGCCTTCTGTGAGTCTTGTTGGAAAGGCACTTGATCAATGCTATTTCTAACCGGAACTCTAGTAACGCCTCGGGACTATCATTATCCGGAGACGAAATTCGTAAGTGCTTATGTGTTTATGTGCTTACGTGGAGTGAATTACAGTTGTCCATGCATTAGGACGTGAGTGTTTAGTTTTGGCACATTGTGAATGTGCTAACGTTCTGTATTACCTTCATTAAGATGTCAGGACGAGGAAGAGGTGCTAGGCGTGGTAGGCCTGCGAGGCAGGAAGTACCTTTACCGGATGATATTCCGGCAGTGCAGGAGGGCGTTGGTCAGGCCAACATGGCCGAGCCAGCGGGCCAGCAGGCTATGAGTGCCTTGGCACGAGAGATAGTAGGGGCTTTGGGTATTCTCAGAGCAGGAAATCAGGCAGCTGAGGCAGGGCCTTCTTTCTTGAAGAGGGAGTTCTTCTGGTCTAACCCGGATGAGTTTGTTGGGGATCCAAAGGAGCCACTGAAGGCTGACGAGTGGTTGGAACAAATGAGTAAAATGTTTGAGATGATTGGCATCGAGGACGGGGCACTGAAGGTGACCTTGGCATCCTTCCAGCTGAAGGGAGATGCGGGTCAATGGTGGAAGTACGAGAAGGCTCGGGTTGGAGGTACATGGGAGGCGTTTGTGAATGCTTTCTAGGAGAGGTTCTTGTCTGCAGTTGCTAGGGAGAAGCTGAGGGATCAGTTTAGCCGGCTTAATCAGCAGGATATGTCTGTGGCAGAGTTCGAGGCCACTTTCACTAGTTTGTCCAGGTTTGCACCTGAGTTGGTGGCGTCTGAAGAACGCCGTTGCTATGAGTTTGAGCGGAAGTTGAGGCGGGGCCTCAAGCTGAGAGTTGGTGGGTCTTACATAGTATAGACATTTAGTAGATGCTGCAGCTCATATGGAGCTCATGATGCAGGAGGAGGATGAGGGGCAGAGAGGCTCCAAGAGGAGCCAAGATGGTCAGGGTGATGGTAGGAGACAGAGGGGTCATAACCCTCAGTAGTCTCAGGGTGGAGTTGCTAGATCGACCTTTCCGGTGCTGAGTGCAGGTTCGGGGAGAGGTAGTCAGGGAGGCCTGACTTGTTTTGCATGTGGCCAACTGGGTCACAAGTCTTCGGTTTGCCCGCAGAAGGGAGGGGGTCAGCGAGCTGCTTCTTCTTCAGCTAGACCTTAGGGCCAGAGTCAGGGCAGGGGCCAGCCTTTGTCTTGCTATTAGTGTGGTCAGCCTGGGCACCTGAAGAGGTATTGCCCACAGTTGAGTGCTACTTTGGGAGCGTCTGGTTCTAGACAGACGCAGGGATTTCAGCTAGCTCAGTCTGTGCAGGCCTCGAGGGCCAATCCGGGAGCCTCGTCATCCCAGTCAGTGCAGCAGTCGTATGCTCCGTGAGGTGAGCAGGTAGATCAGGGGCCTACAGGGCGCGTGTATGCTGTTACCGCGCAAGATTTAGTACCAGCGCCATCGGTAGTGAGAGGTACTTTTCTGTTTTGCAACTCGGTTGCTAGTGTGGTGATTGACACGAGTGCATCTCATTCTTTTGTATCTGCTGCGTTTGCATCTGTTTTGGAATTGGAGTTAGCACAATTAGCGTCTCCTATTTGTGTAGTGTCACCTCTTGGGGGTGAACTGATCTTGAAACAAGGTGTTAGAGGTTGTGATATAGAGGTCGCCGACCATAGGCTTCCTTTTCCGTTTGTTGTCATGCCCATGAAGGGCTTTGATGTTATTTTGGGTATGGACTGGCTATCGTCATACCGGGCTGTTATCGATTGCTACCGGCAGAGGGTCACGTTATGTACCTTGAGCGGGGAGTGGTTCCATTTCTTGGGAGACCGGGTTGGTAGCGTTTTGCCACCGGGGTATGATTCGCGAGGGCGAAGTGAGCTTAGTGGTCTACTTGCTAGCTTTGAGAGTGGTGAGACCCAGCTTGTATTGTCGAGGGTGGTTTGTGAGTATTCGGATGTCTTTCCCGAAGACCTTGTTAGTTTGCCACGTCACTGAGAGATAGAGTTCTCTATTGATTTAGTACCTGGCACAGCGCCGATTTCTATGGCACCTTATCGTTTTGCCCCAGCCGAGTTGAGTGAGTTGAAGATTCAGCTCCAGGAATTGCTAGATAAGGGTTTTGTTCGCCCTAGTGTTTCACCGTGGGGAGCACCGGCCCTCTTTGCTAAAAAGAAAGATGGTGCCTTGAGATTGTGTATAGACTACCGGAAGTTGAATCGGGCTACGGTCAAGAATAAGTACCCTATGCCCCGTATAGATGACCTGTTTGACCAGTTGAAAGGTTCCCGTTGTTTCTCTAAGATAGACTTGAGATCGGGTTACCACCAGTTAAGGGTCAGGGAGGAGGATATTCCTAAGACAGCATTCCGTATGCGGTATGGCCATTATGAGTTTCGGGTGATGCCTTTTGCGCTTACCAATGCACCGGAGGTCTTTATGGACTTGATGAACCGGATTGCGAGAATTCTTGGATCGATTTGTTTAGTCTTTTTGTGGACGACGTCCTGATTTATTCGCCTTCTGAGGAGGAGCACGAGGTACACTTGATAGTAGTGCTTGAGTTACTTAGAGCCCATAGGCTGTATGCCAAGTTGGGAAGTGTGAGTTCTGGCTGAGGAAGTCAAATTCTTAGGCCACGTGGTATTCGGGGAAGGGGTGTCTATTGATGCATCCAAGGTTGAGGCAGTGCAAGGTTGGGCACAGCCTAAGAGTGTGTTTGAGATCCGCAGTTTTCTGGGATTAGCTGGGTTTACCGTCGGTTTGTGAAAGATTTCTCCAGGCTAGCTTCGCCGTTGACTAGATTGACTCGGAAAGGAGTCAAATTTGTGTGGAGTGATACTTGTGAAAATTGTTCGAGGAGCTGAAGTTAGATTGACCACCGCTCCGGTTTTGATATTCCAGAGAGAGGGTTGGGTTACGCGGTTTATTGTTGATGCCTCACGAGAGGGTTTGGTGTGTTGTTGATGCAAGAAGGGAAAGTGGTAGCTTATGGCTCACGTCAGTTGAAAATTCACGAGAAGAATTACCCTACACACGACCTAGAGTTAGCAAACAGTGATCTTTGCCTTGAAAATTTGGAGGCATTACCTTATGGTGAGAAATTCGAGGTGTTCTCGGACCACAAGAGTTTGAAGTATCTGTTCACACAGAGAGACTTGAATTTGAGGCAGAGGAGATGGATGGAGTTCATTGAGGACTACGACTTTGAGTTGCATTATCATCCGGGGAAGGCCAATGTTGTGGCCGATGCCCTTAGTAGGAAATCCATTAGTGATGTAGCTTGTATTGCCATCCGAGAATGGGGATGTTGGGAGCACTTGGCGAGTTTGATTTGCACCTGAGCGAATCGGTTGAGGCTGCGGCCTTGTTTTCTGTTGTAGCGCAGCCTACACTGTGACTAAAGTGTTAGAGGCGCAGAGAGGTGACCTTGAGGTAGAGTCCTTCCGAGAGAAGATCTCTGGTGGAAAAGTTGAAAAGGGTTTGACGGTGTTATCCCGATCAGAGTGTGAGATACCGAGACCGTTTGTTTGTGCCGGAGTCTTGCCGAGAGGAAGTACTCCGAGAGTTCCATCATTCGCGCCTTGCGGTGCATCCGGGAGGCACTAAGATGTATCGAGATTTAGGTCGCCAGTTTTGGTGGCGGGGTATGAAGAGAGATGTGGCTATTTTCGTATCGAAGTGCCTTACTTGCCAGCAAGTGAAGCCGAGCATCAGAGGCCAGCGAGTTTGTTGCAACCCTTGCCTATTGCCGAGTGGAAGTGGGAGCATGTCACTATGGACTTCGTTTGTAGGTCTTCCGAGGACTCAGCGGGTAGTGATGCTATCTGGGTGATTGTTGACCGTTAACTAAGTCGGCGCACTTTATTCCCATGCGCGTGAGAGATTCGGTGGATCATCTTGCCGATTTGTATGTTCGGGACGTAGTGAGGTTGCACGGGGTCCCAGTGACGATCGTCTCAGATAGAGATCCTCGTTTTACTGCTAGGTTGTGGCAGAGTTTGCAGAGTGCCTTGGGCACTAAGTTGACCTTTAGTACGGCTTACCATCCGCAGACTGACGGGCAGTCCTAGCGTACTATTCAGATCCTTGAGGATATGCTTCGAGGGTGTGTCCTAGACTTCAGTGGGACGTGGGAGAGGCACTTGCCATTGGCGGAGTTTGCCTACAACAACAGTTTTCAGTCTAGTATCGGTATGGCACCGTTTGAGGCCTTGTATGGCCGACCGTGCAGGTCTCCAGTGTGTTGGGCCGAGGTGGGTGATGCACCTTTGTTGGGTCCGAAATTGGTTAGGGAGACGACGGAGAAAGTTCAGCTTATCCGTAGGAGGCTTGTTACAGCCCAGAGTCGCCAAAAGAGTTATGCCGACCATAGGAGGATGCCTTTGGTGTTTGAGATAGGTGATCATGTCTTCTTGAAAATATCACCTAGGCGAGGTTTGATGAGGTTTGGGAAGAGTGGGAAGTTATCCCCTCGATTTATTCTGCCTTTTGAGATCCTTGAAAGGATTGGCGAGGTTGCTTATCGTTTGGCTTTGCCGCCGCAGTTGTCCGGAGTGCATGACGTCTTCCATGTTAGTATGCTTCGGAAGTATGAGCCAGATCCATCGCATGTATTAGATTGGACCGACTTAGAGGTAGATGAGGATGCCTCGTATGAGGAGAGACCGGTTCGGGTCTTGGATAAGCGGGATCAAGTCCTGCGTGGCAAGACCATCCCTTTGGTAAAGGTTTTGTGGAAACATCACGGAGTGGAGGAAGCCACCTGGGAACGTGAGTTGGAAGTCCGCGAGAAATATTCGGACTTGTTTATTGATGAGTAATCTTGTATTTAGATTTTGTAATATTGTTGGACTTAAGAGCTTTATATATGTCTTAAGTTGAAAAACATTGGTAATGTTTTGGTTTAATGGAAATATGTTGTAGAACTTACCCTGATATGGGAGTTGATTATAATATTGCTTATGTTGGCTATATTGTAGAATTGGAGTTATATCATGTATATTGATAATTATATGAACTGTGAACCATGCATGTTGAAAATGGTTGGTAATGGAGGGAAATTGCATAGTAATAATGCACTTATAATATACATTGTGAAATACCTCTTGGAAAGGGATGGAGTTGACCGGTAATGGGTCGAAATGTTTAAATATCATGTCGTAATATTGTTGGACATGGAGAAAACTTTTTTCTAAAACTGTGTTTAATTTCGGGGACGAAATTCTTTAAGGGGGGAAGGTTATAGCGATCCCGGTTTCCTCTTTTCTTTAACTGTTGTACCCGGGCTTAGGTTCCGTGGAGTTGGTAGTTGTATATGTCTTGTTTACATCCTTTACTCCTGGCATTCGAGTCTTGAGTTGTGTTGGGCGAGTTTGAAACAAGTTGGTTGAACTTAGAAACCAAGAGTAGTTGCCCAGATTTTGGCCCTCACGCTCGAGCGGAGATTTTGACGCTCGAGCGGGCCCTTTGTTGTTGTCTGTCCGCTCGAGCGGGGTTTTCGACGCTCTAGCGTAGTTTTTCATCTTCCAGTATCTCTTCTGCAGAGTTGTACGGTCGAGTGGGAGTTTTGACGCTCGAGCTGGTTGTTGTGTGTGACGCTCAAGCGAGAGGGTTGACGCTCGAGCGGAGACCTGGTTCTGTAAAAGTTCTGAGAGTGTGTATCCGCCGCTCGAGCGGGATTGTTGATGCTCGAGCGGGAGTCTGTGAGTGACGCTCGAGCGGGGAGTTTGACGCTCGAGCGGGGCGACTGGGTTTAAGTTCCGAGTTTTGACTTTTCAATTTGGATCACTTTTTCAAGATCTTTTCTCTCTCTTACTTTTCCAAAAAGCCATTTTCAGAGCTTCTCACTCTAAAACCGGCCCTTCTCTCTTAGATTTGATCTAGTAGGAGTTGTTTGCTCACTTTTGGTCTTTACGAAAGTTGTGTTGATCGTCGAGGGCTACATTTTAATCTGAAAATTTCAGAATTTGAAGCATTTTGGTTTTGGTCTTCATCTCCATTGGAGCTCAAACTTTGAGGTAGGGATATCCTACTCCTCTTTATGAGTTTTGTTTTTAAATTTTGGCATTTCGATATGTAGGGAGTTGTTGGGTAATTTTGAGAAAGTTCGGGCCTTTGTGTAAATTTACAAGAGTTGGGGTTTTAACTATATCAAGCCTAGATGCATGTTTGGCATGGAAAAGTGGAATTAATGTTAAAACATTAATGAAAATGGAACCTAAGGGTTAAAATGTTAATTATGAAAAATGCCCTAATTACATTGATTGATTAATTTGTATAATTAATTATTGGAAATGAGGAATTGAATTGAGAATGTGGGAATTGGAAAGGGAAGAGGTTAAAGGGTGTAGTTGGATTATTTATCACTCACCTAGTTGAAATGTTGATTATATATCCATTGTTGCATTTATTTTCTGTATAGAAATAACTGCTTTGGGCTATCGGTGGAGGATAGTCGTGATTGTTGTAGACAATGCATGATGATTAGACAAACGGAAACTAATCACTGAAATGAGTCATTAAGTATGATGATTGAAAGAACACGTTAAATTTATGTGTTGTGTGATGATGTGTATATTTTTTTGTTTATATGCATTGTGTTGTGTTGGAGGAGATAGGGGATGTACTCCACGGTTTAGGGGAAGATAGGGGATGGACCTCTAAACCGGATATTGTTGGGAGGAGATAGGGGATGGACTCCGTAGATAGAGCTCATATGCTTATCTAGTGATGTATTGACAGAGCTCATATGCTTGTCATTGGAAGTGTGATAGTGCTCATATGCATATCTGTGGAAGTGATGATATAGCTTGTATGCTTATCTGTTGTTGTGTGATATAGCTAGTATGCTTATCTATTATGAAATGGGAAGTGTTTGATATGAGTTACTGTCTCATATGAGTTGTTGGCCAGGTTCTGAGCCATGGTTGTAAATTGAGAATTGAAAGGAACTGGAAAATGAATTGTAACATGGACTTGTATGTCATGAAACTGTAAAGTGTGATAAGAGAAAGTATCAGTGTTGGTCATCTATCAACTGCTAATCTTTTAGTCATTGTTCATATTTGGTTTAGTGTATTTCTATTGGGCTGTGGTTCACCCTATATAGGAATATCATTTTCAGGTGCAGGTAGCATGCCACCTCCAAGGACGTAGCTTGGGAGGCTAGAGGCGGACACACTTTTGTTGTCTTATTTTTGATGTATTACATGTAAATTCAAGCCAAGGGCTTAATGTGTAAATGAGTTAGCACTCTTTTGTTGTAACCAAGTATTAACTTGGAAAGCTGTAAGCCGCAAGGCATTTGCTTTTGTTGATTAACATGTAATAATTTTGTAAAGAACCACTCTGATGAATAGAAGAATGTTTATCTTTATTACCAATACATGTCTCTATTGATGGGTTTAATGTGTTATTTTGAGGGCGTTACAAGAAAAATTTGTCATAAAAAAAGTCAATAATTGTAAGTTTTAGTGACAATTTATAAAAATTATAACAAAAAAAAAGTCACTGATTGTCAGTTTTTAGCAATATATATAAAAAATTGTCTCAAAAAAATTATTTTTAGTGACAATTTATTAAGATTTATTTTCAATAGAACTTAATAGGAATTAAACCTAACTATTAGGACCTATTGGTAGTTTACTCTAATGGTACAACCGTAAACCCAATGATATATAATAGAAATAAGGATATAACCGTAAACTCAATTTCTAAATAATATATTAAATCTACCTTTTCAAAATCAATGGGACTAATTGATCTATAAAAAAAATTTGAGACTAAACATATCACCATTTCTTAAGATGAGATTTATAGATAAATTTTTCTTAGTATTAATACTTTTTATATTTTAAAATAAAAATAATTATAATTAATTTAATCATTTAAGTACGCTTTAATTTATTCGAGACTAGTAGTTCAGATTTTAAAATTAATTATTTACTTAACTAGTAATACATAATGTAGATACTAAACAAGGAAATCAAAAAATCTGTAAACTCAATTAGTCCAGAGCAATCCGGTAGGTTTAGTTTGGTTTTTTAATTCGTAATTTGGTGTTGATTTAGAAAATTAGGGAATCGGTCTTCGCTAATTGGCTCTGGATTTAGGTCTATGTTTCTTTATTTGAACCGAATCAGACCGTATAACTTAAACCATATATTTATTTGCTAAATATTATGTTTGTTTAAGTTAATGGTAGAACAATGTGCATGTTATGTTTTGAAAGTTTATATTTCGAAAAATCATGACAGATTAATGTTGAACAATGTTTGCTTAATATTATATTTTTGCTTCACTAGTGAATATTGTGAGAGTAGCTTGTTTGATGGACATGTTATTATTATTTTTTAAAATTTATGATAGATTGAATCTTTTTGAAAATATTATATGATTTTTTTTTGTAAACAGATTATGTGAAACCATAGTTCCAGACCGAATCAAACCATGTTTAAATGATTTGGTTCAGATTGGTTCCATGATTTTTATGGTTTGGTTTAGTTCTAATTTTTATGAAACTGTAGACAATGAATTGATCCTGATTTCATTCCTAATCCATCCAAATCAGACGATGCTCACCCTTAGTAGACACCCCATTTGATTAATTCTATGACTATGGCATCCTGAGTGTTTTCCAATAATGAAATAGTATTCAGATAAATATATTTAATCATAATACAACGAATTAAACACAATTGAAAATAAGAACACAATCACTACGAATGGCTAAAAAATTAATCTAACAACACGGATGCCTTAATCGAATCTATGGCACTGATACCTTTTAAGATGATAAACTAGACTAGGCTAATTGCTAAATGACACGAATTTCGATTTGAATTATGTCTTAGTTGATTGGTTTGGGTGTGTGTTTGAGCTTCTTCATGGCTTTTTTTTTCTTATAACTTCTAAGACCTCTTGGAAGTCAAGCATGACCTTTTGAAAATCAGGAATGACCTGCTGGAATATCTCAACCACTTCTTTTTAGTGAGGGTGTTAGGATGACTCTATAGTTGCCACATGTCCCAACTAATCCTCATTTTCAGGGCTTATGTTTGGAGTGCTCCTTAAGAATAAGGGTTCTTCAAATCTCAGTCGTTGGGTGGAGGGCATAGGCCTTGTATGGCTACCAAGTGTTCTCTTCTAGTCAAAGTTATCCCATAAATATAGGAAGTGTTGAAGAAGTTTGAATTCTAGTCCTTGGATGAAAAGCTAATAGAGGTTCCTCCTAATTTGGATGAAGGCCAACTCTTATAGTATCTATTTAATACATGTAAATATATATATATATATAGATAGATGGAGAAGAAATTACAGGAAAGTGGGACACAAAAAAAATTAGGGGTGAGTAGCGGATATATCGATCCGTCCAAATCGACCAAACCGAACCAATCTGCCTCATTTTGGACGGATGCGTGATGACAAGCGAACGGTTGCGGATTGATTTTTTCCAATCCGCCTAGTTTTGGATGGAGGACGGATTTGAGGTTCATTTGGCCGCAATCGAACCGCCAAACCGCTGAGCATCCCTAGTAATTTGTAAGATTTTGTGTTTTCAATTTGTTTATATATTCTATTTGTGTTTTCAATTGAAAAAGAGTTTAAATATTCTGTTGATTATATTATGTTGAAAAAGAATTTTCAACTTAAACATATTTTTTGACTTGAAAAAAATAAATGTATTATTTATCTATATATTTTAGTTTTTAAATCTAACTCTAAAAATAATAATTAAAAAAGATTATACATGCTTGTTGGTTTTTGTTTTTAAAAATAGATATAGATGTAACAATATAGAAGCATACAATCTCTACTATTGTTTTGTTCATGATTTCGATGATTTGAATTGTTTTTGTATTTAAAGAACCACAAATTATAATACTTTATGTGGATGAGGCATGATGTGATTGTAATATGTGGATAAAATTTCAAACTTTCTTTCTTTGGATGATGCATGCAGTGATTGTAATACTTTGTTAAGTCATTGACTGTAATTTTTTTTTTTGAGAAAGTGCACAAGTTGAATTATGTTGAAAATTTATAAAATTTTAAACCATCAAATCGATTCGCATCTATCTGCCAATCCGCTCAATCCACATCCGTCGGATTGGCGGACGGATGCAGATTGATTTTCTCTAATCCGCCAATTTGACAGACGGATGGTAGATTGAAAGTTCCGTAGCCACAATCGACCGGCACCCACTCCTAAAAAAAATTACAAAAACATGTAAAACACAAGTGATTTTGTGATAGAGTACATGTAAAAAATTAAAAGGGTGCAAATGTGATTTGCAAGTTTTCATATTTGTGTAAAAAAAAAAAATTTGTCCCAATTAAATGTAATTCCCCCATATATATACATATATATATATATATGTATATTAAAATATGATGTGATCTCCATGATTACACCTCATCCCAAATATTTTAGGGTACTTGGGTTGTTACTTTTCACTAACACCCCTTGATTTGACTACATCTTTTAGAGAAAAAAAAATGCCTCAGAGATTTTCAAATCTAAAAAATTCACTAACACAATCATATACGACCATTTATTTTCATGACCATCACCACGTGGTATTATCTCATTAGACAACCATTTTTTGACCAAACATCATCCCATAGGGATAGGGATGTCAATGAATAATCTATCTTGTGGGTATTCATGGAGCACCAATCCAAATACATGGATTTTCTTCTTTTTTTCTTATCCATGGGTAGGGTATGTGATATTCTTTAAAGCGTCATGCTTAAGTGTGCAACCCCCTTAAGGTTGCACACCATATGCAACCCAATTGTTAGTCGTTAGATTACAATAATTGATCAAGACCATTGAATTGTTTAATCGTGAAAAAGTTGAAACCGGGGCAACCGGTTAATGCTTGTATTTGCATGATTGCATCCCACTCACTCTCTGTATTTCGTCTCTATCTCTCTCTGTTCTCCTCTCTGTGTAAGGTTGAGTCAGTGTAACTGTTGATTTCCATTAACAGGGAGAAGCCCCTGTTGGGTTCGTTCCATTGACGAAGCTCTGTAGGGAACAGTATAACGGGCGATTTCCAACAACAACGTAACTAGAAGGCTGTGTTGGTTCCATTGCTGAAGTGAAGCCCTTCTCTCGAACTAGATATGAGGTATGGAGCTGTGTCCCTCTCTCTGTCTCCCTCTCTGTCTCTCTGGCCCGTTCACTTCAGCTATTTTCCCTCAACTAAACCCCCATCCTAACTTCAACCGCTCTACGCTTCGCTCCAACGGAAACCCCTCCATTGGCAGCTAACCTTTCTCTTTCTGTTTCTCAAGCGAGTGTTTGTGTTTGCACAAACAGGTAAACCGTGTGAAAATGTCATGTTTGTGTTTGTGTTAACAATTTTCGGTCATCAAGTAATATTAATGCCCACTTTATGAGAAAATTTCTTATTCAAAACTCAATGCTTTCCGCTCATACTTTGTGTTGTAACCTTCTCACTTAAGAGAATACAAAATCACTTGGATCCAACTCAATCGATGATTAAGTCCCACTTTAATTTAACATTAAAGCTGCTAAAAAACATTTTCCAACACTTGCTCCGATCACTTTGTAATTCTTTACCACCTCAAATGTCTCCTCTCCTTTTATTGGTCTTTCTCTACTCATTACTACCAAAGCTTCCTGATCTGGACTTAGATCTTCCAAAACTAGACTCAGATCTGCTACACACAATTATCTAATGCCCTTTTAACGTGTTGATCCACGCTATGCAACCATCCATGGTCCATTAGGATCAATTGTTCTTCTCTATTAGGGATTGCAGCATTCCAATCCAAGAGGGGGTTTGTAGAAGGTTATGGTGGGATTTCATTTGGTGTGTTTGATTTTCATTTATTTTTATACATTTTGTTTGTTCGTGTTATTATGCTTCCCTCTAAGATGTTACAATGTGCGCCCTCAAAAAGGTGCATATGGAATGCTTTTCATAACTTTTTCACAAATTTCATAACTTAAACCCAAAGCAGTTATAATAGATACGATTATGAGAGTAGAGTGATTTAGTTACATTGATTTGTAACAAACTCAATGAGACTTCATTGAGTATAAATATTTGTAAGACTTTATGATATTTAATAAGAAAAGATATTTTACAATTTTTGTTAGTTATGTGAGACTAACATTAGGAGGGTTTTGTTTAAAATTTTAAAAATATAATAAACTTAACATATAGGGTGGAGTTTTTTTTTTTAATTTTTTTTTTTATATATATCATATTTGAGGTTGTCAAATTACCACATAATATTTTAAAAGAATTGACAACTTTATATTAGAAGGTTTGGTAGAAAAAGTTTTAAGCCATCTAAAAGAAGATTGTATTGGAATAATTTAATAAAACTATTATTTAATAAATCCTTTCATTATTTGACTGTTATAAGATTTATATTAATTTTAAACAATTCAGTTGCAAAATTATTATTGTCTGAAATTACTATTTACTATATGAAAAGAAAAATATGACCAAGTATCATTGTTCTCTAAATTTTTCTTTTATTTTATTTTGTGTGATAGAATGTGCTTTTTTCTTCTTTCTTTTATTTACTTTTTATTATTATTTGAAATTGATCTCTTATTGATAAATTTGGGTTGGATTCAATTATTCATGTCCTCCAGTGTACTCAAGTCTTGCAAAATCAATCGATTTATGGCGAGAACTATTTGCATGCTAGGTCAAAATACATAAAGAATGTACAGAGAATATAGAAGATATTGATCTTAATTTTCAATACAAGAATTAGTTACTACAGCAATGCTTTTATACAAGCTTTATACAATCCTAACCTAACCTTAACCTGACTTATAACTACCTAACCATTTCTAGTTAACTGCTCTAACAACATAACATCTTTGATTAATATCTATAACAAACTAACTGATGAGAGATACACATGCAAGTGCAGTTGAGTGTGAGCTGCACTGAGTTGGTTGAGCTTCTTGAACTGCATGGCCTTGAGACTGAATATATGAGCCAGCAGGTTCTTTATCAGCCTCCTTCAAACTCATAGGATTGGGAAGGACTAAGAGTTTGCTTTGAAGATACTAAAAGCAAGCCACTGAGAGAGGTTTAGTGAAGATATCTACAATTTGATCAGTAGTAGGAATATAAGCAAGTCTGTCCAGGTTTGCACCTGAACTGGTGGCGTCTGAGGAACGCCGTTGCTATGAGTTTGAGCGGAAGTTGAGGCGGGGCCTCAAGTTGAGAGTTGGCGGGTCTTATATCCGAGAGCTTTGGGCTATCGGTGGAGGATAGTCGTGATTGTTGTAGACAATGCATGATGATTAGGCAAACTGAAACTAATCAATGAAGTGTGTCATGGAACTTGACGGTTGATAGAATACATTAACTATATGTATTGAGTGATTGTTTGGTAATTGTATAATTTGTATGATTTACTTATTCCCTTAATTTATTAGGTAGATAGTACTAGCTATTGAAAACACATGTAAATAATGTATGTAGTTTTCATTTTGCATGGATTGCTGTACGTAACGTGTAAATAATTGGTTATGTACAATGCCAGGAAATGGCACAACGTTACTTATGTACAAGGCCACGAGTTGTAAATTTCCCATATTGTTTAGAGTGATGTTGTCATTTGTGTTTGCAGTGACTTGTCATTTTCAAAACTAACTGAAGGTGAGGTGAGATATATATGGGTTGTCTGTGTGTTGTTTTGGGTGGGGAATTGGCTTATGTCTGTATTCCAAGATTCCTATTGCGGGTTGCTTGTTTCTGTTCCATATTTGGTTGGATCTAACTGAAGGGTTTTTTGCGGTGTGGTTTATCAACTAACGATGTGTTTCGCTTCGTATTGATTTGTTATGACTTGTGTCAGTAAATTAGTATTATATTTCGAGTAAAATACGAATTTTGTCCAAGTGGGTTTGCAAAATTACATACCAGCACATGAATTTTGTATATAATCCAAGTGGCAGTTAATTTTGGGTGTTACTTGGAGAAAGTAACCCAACGAACTCGTTACTTTATCTCCATGCCGATTGGTATATGAATTACGAGTTACGAACAGGAGTTGTGAAATTATTTAATGTTTACTATGGAAGTATGGGTTTATTGTTAGTAAAATTATGGTGGGCCTATATGGACAGCAACGAAGCAGTAATTTAAAGTTGACAAGTTCAAGAAGAAAATCAAGCAATTGTGGTATTGGTTCAAATGCCTGAAATGGATGAAGACTTCTTTCGATGAACTGATGGTAGCAAAGTAGAAAGTAACAAAGTAGAAAGTAAGTTGTTGTGTTGTTTGTAACAAAGTAGAAAGTAGAAGGGAAAAAACTACATAGAAGTTACAATGTAGAAAGTAAGTTGTGCTGTTGTTCGTGTCCTCTCTCTCTGCAAACATTCTGCCCCTTATAGCTATAAAATTCTCACGACCCCATGATCTGCCAATTCTGCAACTGCTTTTGTGCAACTTCTGTAACTGCACGATCATTTCCGTGTATTGAAACCACAAAAAAGCTTCACTTGTACCTGTCGAAGTGCATATAATTGAAGTTGCCACCTGTGCCCAGGTCCTTTTAGCCTTTCCTCGACAGATACAGACTCCCAATTCGTTCATGTTTCCTCTTGGAGGGTGGCCACTAAATCCATGAGCACTGCCAGTAACTGCTCCAGCGTGTAAGTCAGGTGGCATGCAAGATTCAATGTTAGTTGAATGGAGCAGCTGTTAGGAGGATGTGGGAAAAATAGGTGCAAAGAGGAATTTTTAATCTAATATCCAATCAGAATGTAGGTGAAAATATGAGTGAACTTTTTTTTAAAAAAGAGTTGTGTATTTTCGTTACGTAAAATGTAGGACAACAATTGTGTTTAAGTCATTACAATACAGAAAAAGGTTATTTCAAACGTATTTTCAAGTTTACCGACATTGAATATATTTTGATTAAATTACAAGAAAAATTCAATATTTGGCAGAGTTTGATGATTCATAGTCAGGGGCAGTAACAGTGAGTGGCCAAGTGTTGCGGTTCATTGACCCAGTTTGCAAGGATTGTGGTTGTGTTTAGTGGACAATATTCTGTCGATTTTTGTCTCATAATGATGAGGGACATGCCCCACAATAGTGAAAAGGAAGGTCGACAGGGAAGAGTCAATATTTGGCAGAGTGGACTTGAAGATTCGAAGTCAGGGGGCAGTTATAGTTGCAGTTATGGTGTAGACGTGTGGGATCATGCAATGATGGGCCACAAAAACAGTATACGGATATCGAAACCAACGATCTCCGTTCTAGGCATTCCAAGTATACTAAACCTCCACTTCTATCTGTCGATCTCCATTTCGTTGTGTTTATTTCATGGCCACCAACTGTTTGAAACTTCTGTTGACAGAGCAAGGCTCCTGCTTTGTCTCATGCTTCCTCCTGAAAGTGTGCCCAGTAACTCATAATGATGAGGGACATGCCCCACAATGGTGAAACGGAAGGTTGACGGGGAAGAGTCAATATTGGTTTTCAAGGGACTTGAAGAGTCGAAGTCAGGGGGTAGTTACAATGGCAGTTATGGTGTAGACGTGTGGGGATCACGCAATGATGGGCCACAAAAACAGTATACGGATATCAATACTAAACCTTCACTTCTATCTGTCGAGCTCCCTTTTCTTGTGTTTATTTCATGGCCACCAACTGTTTTAAACTTCTGTCGACAGAGCAAGGCTCCTGCTTTGTCTCATGCTTCCTCCTGAAAGTGTGCCCACTAACTCCATGACTGGTGGTAAAAACTTCCCCTATCACTTCTAGGTGACCCACATGCAGAGAGCCCACTTTCAGGTCGTGGACATTCCTTCAGACTTGGCCACATGCCCTCGATTAAGTGGACCATCTGTCGACAAAGACTGACAAAACTTGGTGTAAACAATGGCCCCCATGTTCAAGTTAAATATTGCGGAAGTGATTGAGACCCCCTCCAATCACCACCTGCACCACCACCCCCCCACACACACGTGGGGGCTGCTGATTGGAGAAGGAAAAAAAAATAAGAAATTGAAAAAAAATTAAAAAAAAAGTGGCCAATCAGAGAGAGAGAGGGTCATGGGGTTCCCCCCTTGTGGGGGTCCAAGTCATATGATATTTAACTTCAATGAGGGGGCCATTGTTTGGGCCCAATAGCAAATTTCTTAATACGGGCCCAAAACAAACATAAAGTACAGCCCAATATAAGAGCTTTTAAATATACTAGCTCCATCATAAGCTATAAAAGACCCACCCTTTCAACTTCAAACCACATCATTTCCCTCTGATTCGAACTCCCCAGATTGTACTCCTTCTTCTCAACCATTGCCGTTCAAAACTAGAGCACCACAAAACCCTAAGCCATGGCGCCGAAAAAATCTCAACCATCTCCATCTGAGGAGAACAATGAAGACCTACTCCGCTTCCCAGACCCTATCAGAGCACGTATCGCTTCTCTAAAATTTGCTGCAACCCTATTGCCCAGCACAAGCTCTGTCGCTAAGGCTACTCTAGGCCCTACCTTCGCGTCTTGCTTCCCAGACGAGCTAGCTCCATACTATCCCCTTGGTAATGGTGAGAACCTTCTTCTCAACCAAGCTGGACTCAAGTGGACTAACTGGAATGTCAGCAAAAACCCACTCAGAGGGTGGAGGTCACCAGACTCTGATTGGCGAAGCTGGGCCAGGAGAATTGAAGGTCACGACGCCGAAGTATGGAAGCACCAGGGCATTGCTGAAGCAATTAGACTGTCGACTAAAATTTATGACGTGGAGAAAGGGCTGATTGCTGCTGCTGCATGCTTTTGGTCGCAGTCTAGTAACTCCCTACTCCTCAATTTTGGTATGATTTCCCCTACCATCTTAGATGTAGCTCACTTGACTGGTCTGCCAATCTTGGGCAATCCAATTCATGCTCTCCTTGAGCCTCCAAAAGTGACATTTACTTTAAACACTGACATGTGCTATACAGATTTTGCCAAAAAATACCAAGGCAAGCGTGGTTCCCTTGTCGATGACAAAGAAAGAACTGCTTTTTACTTACTTTGGCTTTGTGAGTTTCTTTTTTGTGTCCCTGGGTACAAGATCACGAAAGAATACCTCCCCCTTGCCTTGTGTATGCAAGACGGCCAACTTATGGCTTTAGCCCCTTATCTTCTTGCCACCCTTTACAAGGCCCTATTTTCCTTTGTCGACAAGAAGATTTCTGGCAACTGTGGTGGCCCCTTCTGGCTCTTCCAGGCCTGGTTGTATGCCTATTTCCCTGAGGCACGACCCCCACAACCTAACACCTTGAAACTTGTTTGCTACTCCTATGCTGAGCAACTGCTCACTTATAATAGCCATTCAAAACTCACTTTCACAAATCATCTTACCATGTTTTACAACCTTCCTTCGCAGAGACCTTCCAACCTGTACATGGCATTTCAAAACTTTGAATTCTCCTCCAGTAGACTTCGCTTCCTCTTCACAGACCCTTCTGATTTACACAATGAGCAAGTCCAAGAACAAAATGAGAGTTGGAGACACATTCTCACCTCTAGACATGTCTTGGTTGGCTGTTCCATATCCTCCGCCAAGCTATCCAACTGCAGTTTTGAGACATACTGTCCCAATCAATAGTCCAGGCAATTTGGTCTTTTCTAGGCTATCCCTTATCCTTATTTCCACCCAACCATCCATGAGGAGATTGGGTCCAGAATCTACTTGAAAGATCCTACACAAGCTGAATCCATTCTGACAGAGAACACCAAACTTTTCCAAGATTTTGGACCCTTCTTCTTCAAACCTGCTTCGGACTGCTCGGCTGCTTTTGACCATTGGTGGGGACTTATGTCTGCCATTATTTTCTGCAAGCCACTTGAAAGTTGCCTTAACGATACTTGTATTAATATTCAGGGCCGCATATCCTCGCCTTCCAAGCTTAAGGCTACAGGTATCCTTCCTTCATATACTTCATATCCCTGACTGTGTCATGCAATTTGTTTTGTTTTTTTCTCTACAACACTAACTTGTTTAACCCTTGACAGCCAAAATTGTGCCTGTTGCTGAACCATTGGTTAGGGACCAACGTAAAGGCAAGGATCCAATGGATGCAACTACTCAGACAAACACCCCCTCAGTTCCGAAATTAATGGCAGACTCTTTCGCAGCCGCGCAGACACAAGCACAGAGAGGAACTACCACCCATACCCCTGCCGAGACAGAGGTCATGGCGAAGAAGAGAGAAGAGCCTTCCACTGCTCCTGCTCTAAGCACAGACCTAAGTGAGTGGGATATGCCTCTCAGCCAAATGGTTGGCCAAACAACATCAAATCCTTCAGGGCAGCTCTATCAACTAAGCCTTCACTTTACATATTTACAGTATCTAAATTTGCATTCACGCCCGACTGATCACTTACTTTTGTGCAGAGAAAAAGAAGGAGATTACTCTTTGCTGCTGCTGATGATGACGATGCTTTCACTTCTCCTCAACACATTCATCAAATTCCCAGTCCAATCAGCAATGTACCCACAGAACCCACTATACAACCAACTCCACCACCACCTGAAGCATCGCAACAAACTTCCTTACAACCTGCTTCACAGTCTTCGCCACAGCAATCCACACAGTCTGCATCACAACATCCTTCCACTTCTCCTCAACACATTGTCCCTTCTATCTCTAGCCCTCAACCATCACCATCCAACCCCTCCAATTCCCAAACGTCAAACAAAGAATCACAGAGGATTGAATTTGACATTTCAATCAACAGCCAATCCTCTCCAACAGATGACAACACAAAATCCCCTAAACCAGAAGTTCACCACAACCAAGGTAAATAGAAATACAAATGTTACTGTTCGTTTGGGAAAAAAGAACTTCTCTTTAAGTAACTGGTATTGTTCTCCAATTTACAGGGATGGACATAATACAGGACTCATCTCCACGACCAATGGGCGAGACAGAACTTGAAGGTCCTCTTTCCCCTGTTAACAGAACCAGAGAAAGAGCCTCAAGGCGCTGATGCTGCCATTTCATTAGTACCAGAAACAACTCGTCCTGATGCCACAACCACAGCTGAACAAGGCCAACCGTCTGCGTGCACGTTATCAGGACAGGTACTACCATTTCCAACCTCATCCTATTTACTCTTTATTACTTGCAAGCATATATTCTCACCAAACTATTAATGTTCACAGGCCATCGGTCCATGCCAGGATATTTGGGCCGAACTTTCTATTCTTCAACAAGATCTAGACGAAATATCCCCATTGCCTCAAAGGCTACATCTGTTTGATGCTGAAACTCAACAAAACTTAACCACCTTCATCAACCTCATTAACACCCCAGTTGAAGAAATCATTCTCCACAAACCTGATGAAACCTTGGCCTGTCTTTCTGCTGTTGTAAACCTCTCCCCTAATCCTTTCAACCCCATTCAACTAAAGCAATTGGCCAAGATCATCACGGAATGGCCAACCTTTTCAGAGATGGTTCAGACTTGCTCGAAGGATATTCAAACCAATAAGGATTTCCTAAATGAAGCCCACACCATATTTACTTCACTCAAACTCAGCCAGCAAACCTCTGCAGCCATTCTTCAGCAACACTCAGCACTTGAACTTGAGAAAGCCAAACTCATGGCAGAACTTGCCTCTGTCCGGTAAAGAAAGGCTCATCTGCAGCAGCAACATGACCAGCTTAATCAAGAAGCAAGGATGATGCTTTCCCAAATTAGACATCGTTCTGCATCCATTCAGACAACTAAAGCTGAGTTGGACCAAGCCCAAGCCATGCTGGCAGATGCTCAATCAGAGTGGGGTGTTCTAGCCGTTCTGTTCCCCAAATCCTAGGCAAGTTTATATATGTATTCTTTTGTATTGCACAACTAGAAATGATTTGGAAAGGTAGGAATGATTGCCTTTTTAATGATAAGATTGTTGATGGGCCTGAATTGGCTGAGATGGTGAAAGTGAGGGTTGCACTTTGCTGTAAGCAAAGTTATAGAGGCCTACAGTATTCAGTGGACGACATATATTGTATTCTGGATAGTATCAAAGTCTGATTTAGGGGGTGGTGTTTGGTGTTTTTTGCTGCAAGGGTGCAGGAGTTTGGTCAATCTGTGATATGCAGGATTTTGGTCAGTCTGTGGTATTACCATATCTTCTTGGTGGCTACTTTTGCTCTGCTGTGCTTCAATGTTGCTATGCTTTGCCTTATTTTTGGCTTGTTGCTCTGGCTTAGTTTATGGGGTCAAGCATGCTCATTTCTGGTTGCTGCTCTGCTGTGCTTCAAATCTGCTCTACTATATATGTACTCTGCTGCTGCTATATGGGATCAACGAATAGGCTTAAGTCTGCTGCTGCATATTGGCCTTTTTGCAATTGTTTGAATGATGTTTTGGTGTGCTGTATTGGAAGTCTGCTGCTGGATTGGGGAAAGTTATTGGAGGTCTGCTGCGGGCCTTGTTGTAATTGTTGGTCTGCTGTTGTAGTTATTTTTTTTTTGGAGGTTGAAGGATCAGGCTCAAGTCTCAATGGAGGTTGAAGGTTCAGGCTCAAGTCTCAACGGTGGCTTCATGCTGCCTTGGAGTTTCATCTCGTTGCCCTGTTATGTGGTTTTGTGAGGATGGGCTTGGAGTTACATTCTTATTGCTTTCCTTCTGTTTTTGTTTCTCTTCGTTGGTCTCCAACCTCCTCTTTGTTGATGTATCATTGACACCTTGTATGTGCTTTTTCATCAATACAGTTTTTTGTTTTGCTGAACAAAAAAAAAAAATTGAATATCAATACTCTGTGTTTTTAATGGTCTGTTGTATGGTTGTTTTTATTTTTTGTGCAATTTTTCACCGTTTGTGCATTGTTATGAAGTAATCAATTCCCCTTCAAAGTGCATTATAGTCACCGTTATTTGTTTGTTCTGTGGGCTCTTTTTTGCTTTGTTTTGGACAAAATCATGGCATTCAAAAAAATCGAACAAACATAATTCATGTGGTAAAAGCGAACAAACATTACTACTTTCAACTTGCATTGTTTGTTGGACAAATATCACATTGCACTGGACAAACATTACTATAGTCATTTGAGCAAATATGACATTGCATTATTTGTTCTGCACTGTACCCATAACATTGGAATTATGTGTATCACATTACGTACAGGCCACGATAAAAGCAAACAAACATTACTACTTTCCCTCGTTTGTTCGAGTCCCAAACATTGGAATTATGTGTACAATCAATACGCGTGGGAAATGGGTGCTGTTATGGTGTGCAACCCCTTAAGGTTGCACACCATATGCAACCAACACAAAAGGTGTAAGTGGAAGGTGTAAACATAAAACAGGACAGCAAACAGAAAGACGTAAGTGTAAGGTGTAAGTTGCACACTTAAGAAAAGTTCTAGAAGTTATTCACAAACAAAATGTGTGGCATAATTAGTGTAACGTGAATCACACCAAAATAGATACGAGCTACACTTTGATAACATTTTGAATAATTTTTTAAAATTCCATAATATAGCAGAGCAATGATTGAGACCCCTATCCTCACATGACTCCCATAAGAGCCCCACAAATTTGGACCACTCAGGATGTCCTCACAAGACTCTCATAAGACCCCCACAAATTTGGACCACTCATGATGTGCACCCCATACATACATGAGTAGACCCCACATATACATAGAGAGTCAGGATCACTTTGGGGCGTGGGGGTCATTCCCAAAAGGGGTCCCAAACATTAACCTATTGCTATTGATACTTCATTGGGAAGAAAAATAAATAAATATTTTTATTATATTTTTACTATTGGCATTTTTATTTTAAAATAAAATTAAGTTGTACTTTCATAGGTAATTGTAATTGGTGTTGTAAGTGACTATTCATTTTATTTCGAGTAAATTACACTTTGCACTCATGTATTTTATATCAAATCTCACTTTGATTTCTATACATGAAATTATGACAGTTAACCCCTATACTTCTTGTCAAATCCACTTTGATCTCTACATATAAAATTGTGACAGTCAACTCCTTATACATTTGATCAATTCTCACTTTAGTCCCTGCACAAGTGTTGATATTTTCATTTTTCTACTCTATTGTTTAAATTTTTAATAGAATCCAGTTATGTAATTACAAAATGATGGCAAGAGAGGAAAATCATTCTCATTTTCTACCAATATACTTTGTTTCAAAATTTACATTAAATTATAACTATATCAAGTTAAAAAAATTGTAAACAATTCAAAAGATGAATTAAAATTTTGTATAAATTGGAATCACGAAATTCTATTTTCCATAGTAACATAGTCTTCTGTCTATTCCTTTTTTTTTTTTTTTTTTTTTTCTCTTCGATTTCTCTGCTACCTTTTTGATTTCAAAAGTTCTATTTTCTTACATCTCCGTTTCAGTTTTCCATATTAAATCTACTCGCTTCAATGGGATGGACATTTATATTACCTTCTGACATGCATCAAGCACCCCAGTATATCTGTCATGTCCAAAATATGATTTGATGATATTTTCATGGTTCAGAGGTTTAGTTTTTTGATTTAGTATCAAAGTCTGCATGTTTAGTGTGTAAAGTTCAGTCAGCCAAAGTTTTCTGAAAATATGTCTTCTGCAATACACAACCGACCTAAAACACTTACTTACCGACAAATATACTGAAAAGAACCACGCAGTATGCCTCCCATCTTTGTGTAGTTGCCGCTGTCCGTTAGTCAATTGAACCGCGACCAAGTTGATTGGCTGGAACATTGTAACAGACCAGGCAACTTGCGAAATAAGGTTTGCCATTTGTTTAAATGTAATACAAAATAACAATGTCCCTACATGGATATGTCCATCATGCAAATATAGTGGAAATAACATTGTCAGATGCCACGACTTACAGTGTCGGATAGCCATGCCCCTGGTTTCAGCGTGCGCATGTCACGTCGCGTAGCACATTCGCAAGGCATTTCATGCAGATTCATAGACACGACAATGTCCCTACATAAAACGTATACATCAACCAGTAAGAAGCAACCTACAGCCTAGTAAAACTTAAACGTATCTGGCTTAACTCTACAATATAAGATTAGTTTTTTCTGTTGTACAACTATGGCAGATAGTCCTTATTCTACTAGGCTCCAATCCAATGAAGATTAGTTTTAAGTTTTTAAAAAACAAAATGAAAAGACAAAGTTTTAGATATTACAACTCATGACATGTCCAATAGTATTTGCTAAAATAATCTGTGAAAATTGAAATGCTCATTTACAGGTCAGCAAGTTAAAAAAAAAAAAAAACACGTTTTTTACAAACTGGAGCCAACAAAATCCCAAAATGATCAAATGGAAAATGTAAGCAGAGTAGAAGAAAATAGCTAGGGAAAATTGCACTTCATTATAAGTTCTCAAAAAAATTTGCAAATCATTGGTAAACTTTATTAAGTTTCATAATTAAAATTATAAAGGTTTCCATAAATTTGTAAATATTTTTGTGAAAATATCAGTGGTTTGCAATTTTCCCAATAGGTACATGTGTGCAGGATAAGACCAAAAGAAGAAAACTTCAGACAGGAAATTTAGCCACTGATCTTTCCGTAGCCCACTGCATTAAATTCAAAGAGAATCCTACATACGACATGGATAAACCCATCATAAACCCATCATAAACCCATCAAAATCATAGAGAATGAAAAATTAAAGAACTGATACCTACAAGAATCAAATAAACATAGCACGACACATGAAAATTGTGGAATTCAAACTTATTTCACAAATACTACGGAACAGGTTAATTGCGAGTACTAAACTCATCCGTACCTTTCATTGTTTCTGTCGTCAAATACAGAGTCAACAACTTCGTCTTGGGCCGCTGATAAAACCTCTCTGCTCTCCAGTGTTATCAAGTCCTTCTATCAATATAAACAATCAAGTAACATCAACTCCTCCTATTAATATAAACAATTAACTAACTCACCACTGTTCAGAAATGTAATTTGCAAAGTACATAACACATCCTTATGCATCTAAAATTGGTGAAGCGATGTCTAACCTCTGAACGGAACCGCTTGTCCAACCTGTGCAGTTTGGACAGGACGTTGTCCGAAATCTATAAGACAATTGTACAACATTTGTTACTGCAAACTTGCACTACAATGACAAATATTAAAATACAACACAAATAATGGTTCTATTATGATCAGTAATGCTGTCGGCATCAATTGGTAATGAAACATACGAAAGGTGAAGTGATGTGGCGACTTGGGAATTTTTCGGCAGTAAGTCGAGTACTTATTTTGCTATCGTTACACGAATGTCTTGGAGGGTGGCCACTAA
>NW_021024642.1:1877397-1906591 GCF_004153795.1 Camellia sinensis | reverse complement strand
AAAGCACGATAAATGTTTAACAATTGAACTTTTTAAAATTACTGTGTTGTTCTAAAACATGTCATATCATGTATTTTTTCGCCACATAAATTCAATTAAATTAAAATTTTTATTTTTTAAAAACTAAGCGTCATATTGAAATAATTTTAATCAAAATTACAAATTTGAAGGCATATTCTACATAAAATACTTAATCAGTCTAATTTTAATTTAGTTGATTTAATTATTTAGTTTAATTAGGTTAATGAGTTGAATATTTTGGAAAGTGTTTAAAAAAATATATAAAAAATCTAATTTATTGTTTTTTTTGGCTTTTTTTTTTCTAAAATGTGTAAAAAAAATAGAAAAATAATATGATCTAAATAAGTTAATAAATCGATAAACTTATTTTTTTTTCCCTAATTGTCAAAAAAGGCCAATTTGACATGACAAATAACAAACTGTTTCGAGTGGAAACATAACTACGGAGATGAGAAGGGTCGGGTATTAGATGATGTAAAAGGATTGTTTGGTGCGATATCTAAGTTGTTTATAATTTCAGTTATTTTAGTAGTTTTGTGTCAGATTATTTTGTATAATTTCTTCTTAAAATTTATTAGGTAAAAATAATTTAAATAAGTTAAAAAAAATATTAACTACCTAAAATCAGAAAAGAGTATTTTTGACTTTTACTTTCTATTTATCGACTTTTAATTTATAATAGCATTCACCAAATAGGCCAAAAGCCTATTGTCATTGAAATTTGCGGTGGAAGTTTTATGTGTAAAATGGAATTGTAGACCAATACCAGTTTTAACAGTCTTGCTATAAATGGAAGAGCTTAAAATTTTCTAGTTTTATTTGCATCATAAATAAATTTTTCGTCGATTATGACTAGATTTAAATTTTTTTATTATTTCTTATTGTTATTATTATTATTATTATTATGCAGGAAAATTTTGGAGGTTAAAGAGAAGTTAAAACAAGTTTTGAAGATTTAAGGAATTAAAGACACATGGCACTGTAAGAAAAAACACTACGAGAAATATTGGTTATGCCGGCGCTTATATAACAACGTTTTTAAAAACGCTGCAGAAAGGTGGTGCTTCTTTCAATAAACGTCACGTCACTCCGTACGAAGAGGAAGGCCTGTTGCGTTTTTCTATATATCAGATAAAAAAAATATTTTACAAAATCCCTCTCTCATAAAAAGAAGCGTGAGGGAGAGATGAGGGTTTTTACTTTTTAGTGAGAGAAAGTTTGCAAGAATGGCGTCTAGGGTTTGGATCTGCTGATTTTTCTTCGATTTCTCAGTAATCATTTTATTTAGGCTTTGGATCTATGTGTTATTCAATTTCCCTCTAATTGATTTGCGATTTGCCTTTGAAAGCGAGGAGTTATAGACGAATCGAAACTATTGGTTCGATTTCTACACTTCACCGTAAGTATTAAATTGAGTTTGTTTTGATCTCACTTTGTCGTGTTTCTTGATCGATTTCTGTCATGCTAATCTATTAAAATCTGTATGTATCAATTTCTTGTTCTTTCTTGGGGTTTATATGATTAGAAACCTGGTCTCGAGAACTCAAAGCTTGTTAGGGTTTTCGCTAATTTCTCTTAGAAATACAGGGATCTGATCTCAAAACTTGTATTTCGTGCTCTATTTGCGTCGAATCGATCCCGATGTTCCCATGGTTCAAGAAGAAGAGGCATCTTAGAACTAACAGGTTTGATCTCGAAGCCTGTGTTCCGATGGTTCGAGAATGAGAGGTCTCTCTCTCTCTCTCTCTCTCTCATAGTTTGCATATTTGATTTGATATAATCGACCAAATTTTTCTGATAGTTCTTCTTCTAGCTGGAATTATTGCTTCTCAATATTTTTTTGATTTGCTATTGTAGTAGGGACTTTCCAGATTTTTTTATTTGTATTTTTTATTTATTTGCAATGAGATTGGTCCCTCCAGACCTGATCTGTTCTTCCAAAAAGAGTCAAATCCACTCAAGCACCACTTCCTCTTCTTCTTCTACTATTTATTTATTTATTATTATTATTTTTGTGATAGTTGTTTTATGCTATTATTTTTCTCTCACTCTGATTTTCTCTTTTCTTCTTGGATATTCATTAGTGTAAACTGTTTTTTTTTTTTTCTTCTTTTGCAGATCGATGTGGTACTTTAACTGGTTTTAGTAATGAGGTACTTATTTGGGTTGCAATTCCAAGTTGTTTCCTTATTCATTGTGTGGAAAACATTGAATGTGCTGGATGATTTCTAGTCTCTCTGATTCATTCTCTTCTCTATTCTTTATGATTTCAATGCAATATACAGTGCAGACATATTCACAACTATATATTAATGGGTTTTGAGGTTTTCTCATCTAATCATCTGATGGAGGGTTTGATTGATTCATATTCTCGTGGGAATTTCATAATTTTTATTGGGTTTTGGGATTTGAGTTCCTTCCCCTTTTACTTTCCCTCCATCCAAACAAAGTCTTACTATCAAATAGGCCAATTTGAACACGCATTTATTTATTCTAACATAATTTTCTCATCACATTTCTTTCTTTTCTAGGCCTTTGTTTTTTATTTTCAACCTCAAGATCCTGAAAATATATATGTAGCACTTGCAGTTCTATCTGGCAGAAAAATACAAGGTATGCCCCTTGATGTTTTTAAATTTTTTGTTTCGTTTTTCGTTTTGGTATTGATTTTTTATTTATTTATTTATATATATATTCATTTTAGTTGCTAACGTTTAATTATATATATTCAACACAAATAATACTAAAAAATTTAAGTGCAAATGGCATGCTTAACTTAGGAAGTTTATTAAAATAATCAATATTATTATTTATCATCTATTAGTATTATATTCACCCAAAAATCTTTTAGTATTATAAAGCCTTGTCTTTTATTGCCAAAAAAAGGTCAATCTTTGTTAGTGTTTTTAGAAAGATAAAGGTTTTGTTTAGTTTGAATTTAAAAAATTATTTTTTGAAACTTTAAAAAAAAATAAAAAATTATCACCTCTTGATCCAGGTATGAATTGAAGATTATCTACTCTATTTCATATTTTGATGATTTCAAGTTGCTGCCCTTAATCTTTAGAATTTCCAAATATGCATTGTTGTATTACAATAAATAATATATTCATGGTGCTACTGTTGGTACCTAATAATTTATTAAGGATCGATTTAAATGTTGCATTTGAGATTGTTAATGTTAATTGTTTCTCTAATAATGTACTATGTGCTTATGGAAATTATCTTGGCAACATGTTTCACTTTTTTTTATGGAAATTATCTTGATGATGATATTAGAAATTCTGTTTCTTACGTGGGTAATCATCATGGATATAGAAATTACTAAAGTCACGAGAAGTTAATAGACGAAACCTATTATAGATTTCTCCCGAGTGGGAACTTACGTAACCCCCTCAAATATCATCTAATGTTGAAGGGTTCTCTACCGTTGATGTCCAATTTATAGGAGGGTAAACCATAGGAAGATTGAGTTTAATAGGAAGGAGACTTGAGTCAATTTAATGGATAATAACCCCTCTTCTTAGACTTAGAAACTGGTAATGTATCCGTGTGCAACAGAACTGATGATTGAAGTGTAAAAACCAGTTTACTTGAAAATAGGAGATGAATCAAATTTTACATGTGATGTGGTTTCAAATTTTACATGTCAATAATTTGGAATTAATATCACCTTCTTTGAGCCACTTAATCTTTTAGCCTTTTGACCCTAGAAAATTTGCTCCTTAAAAATTTTCCTTTTTTCTTGCTTTTTCTTGGGATATGATTTTGTTGTTGTTAAATGTTAACTGAGTCAATGAATACATGGTGGACCAGTTTTCCGAGGGGTCACATAGCATAATTTCCAGCTACTTGGGAAAAAAGGCATTAAAATGGAAGTTATGGAAGTACTCTAATGCAATTAAAGGAGAGATAGCGAATATCTTTTGATTCCATATGTAAGTGATCAAGTTGGATTATCTTCATTAACTTCACCTGATTGGGATTTGATCTAGCAGTAATGGTTCTAAATTTTTCATCTGAACATGGTTCAATGCAGGTATAGCTGTGGCATCTCAAGCTTCTTCAGCTAATATAAAGAAGAAAACAGAGAAACATGTTGATGATGGTGGTGGTGATATAGTTGAAGCAGTACCAAACCTGAAGTTGCTTCAGCATCATCATTGGGAGGTGCTAATTGAAGTTTTCAAAGACGGAAAATTTCGTGATCAGGTTAGTGATTTCCCCATCATATGTCTAATTGACCAATTTTGGAGGATGGTGCTCTATTGCCCGTGCTTGCTTTGTGTCATTTAGTTGAGCTGTTCTATTTGCTATGGTATCCATTAGAAGCAACATCCGAACATGTATAAAATGGTTTGTATATATAGATATGATCCCCCTCAACTTTAAAAACCTACCCTTAAATCCCCTCTACTCCTGTTTAAAGTGAATACACAGATGGCCTCAACAAGAAATGATTCTCACTCAAATTTAATGCCTTTGTTCTTATCTTTTATCTCACCCTCCCATTTTCTCCCTCGCTGTACCTGGACTATGGATTTTGTGGTGTGCCTTTCACCTGATTCAATGAGGCCTCTTGAATCTGATGAGTAGTTCATGGATAACGTCTATATAAGTAGTTCCCCATGCTCATTTTTGTGGTAAATTAAGAATTTTAGAGGGACATATTTACTCAGCAATTATGCTGGTATGACTTTGATGTTGAAGTGCAAAATCCTCAAGAGCTGTGTTGATTTTACTCAGCAATTTTACATTTTATTCATGTTGATGGCTCATTACAGGGTTTTTGGTGTGGCAATGTCCCAGCACTCCTCATGGTTATGCCATATACTGCCATACAATTTACTGTGTTACACAAATTGAAGACATTTGCAACTGGTTCTTCCAAGACAGGTTTGTTAAACAACTCAAACAACATCATCAGAGACACAACTATATTGCACTCTTTGGCAATCTATTCCTTGGGATAATTAGATGTTACCACATACAACTAGTCTTTATTTTGTTTGCACATAATCATACCTTACCTAATAACAACTTCATCTCATGTTTCTTGTAATGAATTAATAATACATTTCTCATTAGAAACACATTCATTTCTTATTCTTGTCTTTTTGGCATGTCCATAATTCATCTGAGTCTTTAGATTTCAAATATGCTCATTTTATCAGCAACTGTTTTCTTCCTTCTGTGCCATGAAAGCAAGACCAACCTTCTACCAGTTGTCTTCAATTTAATAAACATTCATAGAGTTGGAAAACACTAACTGCAGCAAAACATCAACAAAGTTATGCAAATAGAGACACATTTGAGAGTAACAACTAACATTTGCACCAGCTCTGGCCGAGGCACTTAGGGACAGGGTGTTTGGTGTGGATGATTTTGACATACTTCTTTCATATTTGTAGGAGATGAACCTGTTGGTTGAGGCAGATCAAACCAGGAAATCAGTTGGATGATTATATATCTAGATTGAATGCAATCCTGTCCCAGAAGGCTGCTGGCATTCTACAACTACAAAACCGTTTGGCTCATTTTCAGAGACGTCTAAAGGAGCATAATGTTCTAGTGTCTTGTACTGATCGCTAGACCAGTATATGTAATCGTTTTCTATGTTGTAGATTTCTTTCTTTTTTCAGTGCTCCAAATACTGTCACTAATATAATTAAAATAATATTAAGATTTTTTTTTTTTTTTGCACAATGATTGTGGACTATCATTTGATATGATTTTATTATTTGAGAGGGAGTTATTATTTTATATTAGTGTTATTCAGTTTTATTAGAGGTATTTTTTTTAGTTCATTCGCATAAAATTAGCACAATTTCAAAAAAAAAAAAAAAAAGGGATACCACGGCGTTTTAAGAAACGCCACCTACACCTATAAATCTAACGGTCATATTTTTCAAAAAAAATATAACGGCGTTTCAAAAACGTCGCTAAATATCATAGTGACGTCATAGTACTGTTAAATAAGACATTTGGCGGCGTTTTTAAAAACGCCGCCTATACTAATATAGCGACGTTTTTCAAACGTCGTAAAGTTATAGCGACGGCCGCGTCATCGGCGTTTGGTACTAAACGTCACAAAAAGAATTAGCGACGTTTTTAGTACTTATAGCGGCGTTTTTTAAACGCCGCTAAAAGTGAATTTTCCTGCAGTGAAAGATGAAAGATTTAGGAAGTTAAAAGTAGTTATTTAGGTGGCTGTTAATGAAAGTTTTTTTCCTTCATTTTTTCTATAAATTGTCATTAATGGCTCTATTATAAGGATTATTAACAAATCAATACATGACTTGATTTTCATTCCTTTTCTATCCTAGGAATAGATCTAATCTACATAAAAGCAGTATAAACTTAGATAGGAATAGTCTTAATGTACTTTACTTTTATTTGATTGTTCATTCAATCATTTACATAATCATATTCTTCTTCTTTCTCTCTTTTTTCTTATTCGTTTTGTCATTATTTTTACTCCAAGAAAGTCCTTAAACTTGCAAGACATAGAACCTTAACACAATTGCTTGATCATTGTATTGTTTGATAAGATTTTGATTAAGGCTCTGTTGATCTCAATCTAATAAAAATTTTACAAACAAGTATGAAGAGCCCTTTCTGTTTTTTGATTGTAAGGCCTAAGATGACATTACATAGAAGCTTTGGCATCATAAAGTGGAGCCTTCATTTCTTCTCCAAATGTTCCTTCATGCAACGCTGTGTTTGGATCTTTTATTTACTTCTCATTTCTTTCGTACTTAAATCTTGATGCAAACATAATCTTAAATTCTCCACAATGAGATGCTATCGAAATTCTTATCAGTACTTTATATAAGATTAGGTCATATGCTCACAACCCCATTTTTGTTAACACTGAAGTAATGGTGGCTATACCTTTGAGATTAGGCACTGTTTGGTTTGTGGAGGAAAAAAGAAAAGAAATAAAAAAAATACACAAACCACAAGTGACTATGCTGGTTCTATAAGAGATGACTCAATACTTGTGAGCCAACAAAGTGTTAGGATTAGGAACATCCAAAACTCAATCATACACGCACACATAATATATAATTTACGTGTTTCGACAGAATGCTTGCGTTCACAAAGAAGAAATTAAGTTTTCACTAAAACAGAGCAATTAAAAACAAATAGAGGAGGAGAAAAATTCTCTCTTAACTCACATCTCTCTCCCTCTCTCTCTCTCTCTCCAATTTTTGATACAAATGAGCTTCCCCCTTCCTCTCTATTTATACACAAAGTTGAGAGGTGTGAACACTTAGGCTAGCAGCTGTTTCTTCCTACGGCTGGTCGGTTGACAGCCTCCATTCTTGACTTTTTGAAGCTTCCATTCCAGCTTCTTCCGGCACCTTGGTAGCCTCCAACCTTGACTTCTAGGAACTTCCAAAATGGTATGGATTGGTGTGGATTCACAACAATTCTCCCTTTCCACACCAATGTGCCCAAACGACTTCTCACTTAAAGTCCATCCCGGTCAGATTCTTGCAAACCTCCAGTTTGTCTCTGGTGACAACCTTGATCATCATGTCAGAAGGATTCTTTTCTGTGTGAATCTTCACTAGCTTCATCAGCTGCTTCTCCATCACTTCTCGTATCCAATGATATCGGACATCAATGTGTTTTTGTACGAGAATGGTACATGGAATTCTTGCTCAGATCAACTGTACTCTGAGTACCTTGTACTCTTCCTACTGTAAACCCAATTCTTGGAGAAACCGCGTCAACCACAACATTTCATTTCCAGCATTTGCGACAACAATGTGCTCTGCCTTTGTTGTGGATAAAGCAACATATTTTTACAGTTTGGATTGCCATGAAATAGCTCTCCCTGTAAAGATGAACAGAAATCTTGATGTAGATTTCCTACCATCAAGATCACCCATCATATCAGAATCTGTAAAACCTTCCAAAATTGGTTCAGCTCCCCCAAAACATGAAAACATCTTTGAAGTTCCCTTCAAGTACTGGAGAATCCATTTGGTAGCCTCCCAATGCTCCTTTCCTGGATTGGCGAGGAGTCAGCTCACAACACCAACTGTGTGAGCTATATTTGGTCAGGTACACACCATTGCATACATCAAACTTCCTACTGTGGAAGAATAGGGGATTGCCTCAATTTCTCTCCTTTCAGAAATGATCGTGGGACATGAACGCTTTGTCACCTTGAAATGGTTAGCCAGTGGTGTGCTGACTAGCTTGGCATTCTTCATGTTGAGCTTTTTAATCACCCGTTCAACATATTTTTCTTGTGACAGCCATATCTTCTTGGCTTTCCTATCACGAACAATTTTCATGCCCAAAATCTGTTGTGCTAGGCCTAAATTTTTCATGTCAAAATATTGCGACAAGTCTTTTTTCAACTTGTTTATCATAGTAATATCTTATACGGTGATCAACATATCATTGACATACAACGGTAAGATAATGAAGTTTCCATCCGAAAACCTTCGGAAGTATACACATTGGTTTGCTACCGTTCTTGTGTACTCGTGATCCACCATGAATGAATCAAACTTCTTGTACCATTGTCTCGACGCCTGCTTCAAGCCATAGAGACTCTTCTTCAGTTTGCAGACTAGATTTTTTTTTCCATTTAACTTCAAAATCTTCTGACTGCTCCATGTAGATCTCTTCCTCCAAATCACCATGAAGAAAGCCAGTCTTGACATCCATCTATTCTACCTCCAGATTCAAACAAGTTGCTAATCCCAAAGCTACTCGAATGGAAGTCATCTTCACAACTAGGGAGAATATCTCATCAAAGTCAATTCCCTTCTTTTGCCCAAAACCCTTGACAACCAAGCGAGCTTTATGTTGAAGCAGTTTCCCGTTGCCATCTTTTTTCAACCTATACACCTATTTGTTCTTCAAAGTTTTCCCGCCTTTTGGAAGTAGAACAAACTCGTAAGTGTGGTTCTTCTGCAAAGAACTCATCTCCTCCTTCATGGCTTGTATCCAACAGTCTTTCTCTAAATGACTCTTTGCTTTTGAAAAACTCTCAGGCTCCTCTTCATTAGGTATCAGAATATACTGAGAAATGGGATATGTGGTTAATGACACAACAACTCTTCCTGATCTCTATAACAGAGGTCCATCTGCTTCTAGTGGAGGGGGTTGCTCCTCTTGCTCAACACCCTCTTCATCTGGTTCTTCATCTATTTCCTCTTAATCCTCAATTTCTAGCATTGGAGCTTGAAATTTTGGCACTTTTGGTTGCACCCTATCAAATCTAGCATGTTGTGATGGTTCGGGAGATGGAAACAAGTCTTGAGTGATAACAACTCTAGACTTTGCAGACTTCTCAAAATCATCTACAGTCTGGTTTTCCTGGAATACAACATCTCTGCTCCTGAACATCTTCTTCTTCACTGGGTCCCACAACTTGTACCCAAATGCTGTATTTGAATAGCCCACAAATATGCATGGAGCGGACTTGTCATCAAGCTTCTGTCAATTTTCTTTGGAGATGTGTGCAAATGCCTTGCACCCGAAGACTCGCAACTAAGAATATGATACCTTTCTTCTGGACTAGACTTCCTCAGGTATCGCAAAATTGAGCAGGACTGAAGTTGACAACAGGCTGTATGGGCAGCTTCAACCTAGAATAACTTTGACAACTTTGCCATTCTGAGCATGCATCTGATTCTCTCCACAATAATTCGGTTCATCTTCTCTACCATACCATTGTGTTGTAGGGTGTCGGGAACAGTTGTCTCGTACTGGATACCTCTACCAACACAATATGCTTCAAAAATATTGGAAGTGTACTCGCCACCATTGTCTGTACGAAGACACTGTAACTTATTCTCGATCTTTCTTTCCACCATTGCGTGGAACTCCTGAAAGTATTGGAATACCTTATCATTTGTCTTCAGGAAATACGTCCACAACTTCCTTGATACATCATCAATGAAAGTCAGAAAATACTTGCAGCCGCTAAGTGACTACACTTTTATGGGGCCGCAAACATCTAAGTAGACCAAGCTGAGCAATTCTGATTTCCTTTTGCTCGTTGAATTGAATATACTCAATGTTGCTTTCCATATAGGCAATGATCACACAGCTTAAGAGCACTACCCTTAGACAAGGTTATCCTGGATTAGTTCGCCAACAGAAGCAATTGTTTCTCACTCATGTGAGCCAGTCTTCTGTGCCATAAGTTCGGTGACTCATTGTCTTCTATTGCATTAAAACTCCCTGGACAGATCTTTGTTTGGGTCTTGTACAGTGTGGATGACATTTCTCCTCTAGCAATTGTCAAAGTTCCTCCTGTTAGCTTCCAACGGCCATTACCAAATGTACTTGTATAGCCCTATCGGTCTAGGGTACTTCCAAAGATAAGATTGAGGCGCAAATCTAGAACATGCCTCACATCTTTGAAAAACAGCTTGTAGCCGACATTAGTCTAAATGCTAATGTCTCTAATACCCACAATCTTTGAATAGCTAGAATTTCCCATTCAAACAGTGCCAAAATCTCCAGCGTTGTACCAGTTAAAGAATCCTCTGTACGAAGTGGCGTGATAGAATGCAGCTGTGTCTATCACTCACTTTGTGTAGCTGTGGTCAGCCATGTAAAAGCAATCCTCCTCTTCACTAATTGCAAGAAGTATTTCATCAGTTGTTGTGGTTGTCGTGTTCTCATCTCCTTTTGATTTACTACTTTGACCTTTATCTTTTCGGCTTGGGTAGTTCCTCTTTATGTGACCCTTCTGGCCACAGTGAAAGCAAGTGAAGCTGGAATTTCCTTGACCTTTGTTGTCTTTGGATTTACTCATGTTGTTTCATTTTCCTCTGCTCTTGCTTCTTCCTCTACCTCTTTCTTTGTCTCTATCTTCTGTGACAAGAGCATGGGACTAATTACCCCCATGTTTTTCTTCCTTGCCTCTTTATTTAGTATGGCATCGGTGACCATGCTCATGGTCAGCTTCCCTTCTGGTGCAAAGTTGCTAAGAGAAACCACTAACTTCTCCCAGTTGTTTGGTAAGGAACTAAGCAATAGTAGGGCTTGTATTTCGTTATCCAATGACATCCTGACGGTTGCAAGTTGATTCACCAAATTCTGGAATTCACTGCTGTGTTCGACGACTAACACACCATTCTTCAACTTCAAGTTTACTAGCCTTCTTATCACCGAGGCTTTATCCCAAGCAGTCTTTGACTGGTACATGCCTTTTAACTTTATCTAGAGGGCATACGCACCTATCTCCTGGGCGACACGATAAAAAACATTATGATCAATCTATTGTCTGATCTGACCAGCAGTCTTTCGGTTCTTCTTTTTCAAGCCATCATCATTCTCATCTTTTGTTTTGACTCCTCCAAGCTCAATAGGATCAAACAAATCTCGGCGGTATAGGATGTCTTCCATCTGTGGCTTCTAGATTGCATAATTAGAAGCATTTAATTTGATCATCAATCCCGAAGTTGACTTTGATTCCTTCATCAACAATTATCACTTCAGAAAATGATCTCCATCAGAAAAATCGGACTTCATTATCGAGTCCAAACTCGTCAAATTAGCCAAAAAAGACTTTGAATCTCCAAATTAAAAATTTTAAAATTTAATTTGAAAAATCCGACCATATAAATGTGTCCGGAATATTTCAAATAGTTGGAAAACACTATTGGATCGCCAAAATCAAACTCCAAATGGCTCAGATCTAGCCAAAACACTATGGACTGTTTAGATTTGTGGTTGCAACTTAATTGCGAAGCACTAGATCATGCCTCCTCTTTCTAGTTGGGTCAGGTCGGGTCAATCCGACAGACCTGGACAATCGACATGGCAGCCATGTGGAACTGGCAGTGCTAACGTGGCTCTGATACGTGGTGCTGATGTAGTGACACGTGGTGCTGACGTGGCTGTAGCTCGACTTTTCGTGCCCCCTTTCGGAAGTCGAATAAGCCCTACAGTAACGGACTCCCGCGGTTCTGAATCTGATCTCACAAGTGCAATGTGAAATAGATAATCACCAAAGAGTCCCAATTTGAAAAATCTTTTGGAAAATCGATTTTGAATCAAATTGCCAAAAATAGACTGCTTTGCCAAATACAGAGTCGTCACCTAAATATTTTTTGGAAAATTTAGGAAACCCATGACTCTTGTCAAAGGCCACGTGTCCGTCATCACCAAGATTGTCTCGGCTCAGGAACTTAGGTACGAGAAGGGAAGGTCATGAATTGAACACCCCCACTTGCTCGATCAAAGATCGGCCTCTACTAATCATGTATAGACTAATTTGCAAGAATTGGAACTCTGTGATTCATGTTAATTTGTAAAATTTGTTTCGAAATATGTACTACTTGAAAAAGTGATTGCATATAAACATTATTTAAATTATTTGAATTCAAGCAATTAGCCTTCATCCACAGGCTTTCAAGCAATTATAGCACTTAAGCAATTAGCCTCATAGCAAGCATGCTAAACATGGCAACAATCACATTCATGCAATATGCTAAAGCAAATAAAAGGGCTCACCTAGTACTCCAAGCCAAAAAGAAGATGATAGAGTTAGAAAAATGCGTGATACTGACTTATGTAACATGACTAATGCAACACATGCAAAAATGCAACTAATAGGCTCGGCTACTAATATGGCATATGAATCAATTAAATAGCATGCGGTCTAAGCACGTATTCAAATAAGTATTTAAACTAACAATGCAGTTAGAATGATGAACCTAACCTCGGTTCATGCAAAACAAGTGGATGCAAATATGGAGAATGCTAATCAAAACATGATGTTCTAATCTAACCATCGTAAGCAGTTAAAAAAAAGGGTGAAAGACGTGAGGTTGGAAGACATACACATTATTACAACATTGCGCCCTCACACAGGAGAGTCTGAATGAAATAACTAGCTAACTAACTAGCTAAAGTTAAGCTAATTAATTAACTATTACAAACCCAAATGAATAATTTAGCTAAACTACTTAACTAATTATTATAAACTGAATTAATTAACTATTCTAACTAACTAATTATTACAAGACAAATCAAAATGAACTAATTATTTACATGAATACAACATGAAAAGGGGGCTAAGCTAGCTATTCTAATTACTCCGCCTCGGGAAACGAGGAATGCTCATGCATGCCTAGACTTTCCACTCAAAAAAGCCACTTTTTCTGCTGCCAAATGCCTCTGTTGCATAGTAGAACACTTGCACTAATTTCCACCTCAGAACCAACTCTATTCTTCTTCAAAAGTACACTGCTAGATTTTGCACTGGTGGCCGGCAGAGGGCCTGCCGTCCACTGATGATGGCCTACTAACCACTGACGACTAAGTTATTCTTCTGCAACAGAGAGCAAACAGCGCAGGGATAGGGTATTCTCAAGGGTTTGTTTGCACAATTTACCCCACCTTATCATTTGAACAGCTCAAAGGAGTAGCAAGTTTGATTCACAAACCACCAATGGATGCAATTTCATTGCATGATGGCTTATGAATCAAGTGTGCAAATTTAATGAATGCAACAAAACAAGACTCTCAAAACCACCTCCCTATCATGAAAGATTAAGGGAAGTAGTTAACAATGAATCTTGAACCGTTTTACAAGTTATTATCTTGTACCTTTTTTAGCCTCAATTTTATTACTTCATTTTAGATTACCATCTATTCTTTAATCAATTGAGTCTAAAAGGTGAAGTTAAGTCCTCTAATAAAAAGGGGGCTCAAACCAAGAGTTGTTTTGGGCATAAAAGAGACATCATACCGTTAGTAATGAACCCCCAAAGGGATTAAACCATTAAGCATGACACCTCAATCTCATGCTTAAATAAACAAATAATTTAAAACCACTTTCAAAGCAAAGAAAAAGTCAAGAAATGAGGGAAGTTACAAAGGTGATTAAAGGTGAGAACAAGTAAGAAAAACACTAAATAAATGCAATCAACTCAAATAAGGTGGTGTCTAAGGCCTAAAACACCAAACTTATGAGGACAATTACACTGCAAACAAGCAATATAAGGCTCAAATGCAATCAACACTTAAAAAAAGTCCTAAAAGAATGCTAAATAAGTCCTAAAACATGCTGGAATTAAGACAAAAATAGCTAGAATAATAAGCTAAAACATAGAGCTATGTCAGCTAGTGAACAAGACACAAGGAGGGGAGGCTAACCCTTTTAATTTTGGACTTTAAAAAGTGTTTTTAGCCACTAAAATAACTCTAAAATTCAATATTTAAAAGCTCAAAAAAAGGTGACAACAAGATGGGAAACACAAAGGTAAAGGCATTGGAGGCTAGGTAGAAGGAATAGTGAGCCACCCCTCCACCCTTGTTGGCCTTAAACCACAAGTTTCAGCCCAAAATTTCAAAGTTTAGATAGTCCAAAAATAGCCCGAAAAATGGTACGAACATGTGTCGGAATGAAGACAAAAGTAACTGAAGTAATAAGCTAAAACATGGAGCAATTTAAGCTAGTAAACAAGCCAAAGGAGGGGTGGCTAACCCCTCCATTTTTGGGACTTCATAACCACTTTTTTAGCCTCTGAAAACCTCTGAAAATTAGTGGTAAAAAGCTCAAAAAAAGTTGATGAAGAAATGAGAAACACAAGTGTAAAGGCTTAGAGAACAAGGTTCAAAGAATGGTGATTAACCCCTCTACCTTTAATAGCCTTAAACCACAAGCTTTAGCCCATAAAAATAGTTGAAAATAGTTCAAAATCAGCCAGAAAAGATAAAAAAGAAATAGTGCAAGGAGCTAGTAGTTATACCTCTTGAAGAGAAATAACACTTTTGTTTACAAACTAACAAGTTCACACTGTAGACGCGCCCGAACGTCCCAGGAGGATCCCGTTTTGTCCATTGGGCTTACTACAGTTCAGACTCAAATGTCACAGTTCTTAATCTAACCTCACAAAGTGCAATACGAGATTGATAAATCACCAAAGAGTCCAAATCCGGCAAATCGTTTTGAAAAACTGATTTTTTAGAAAGAAGTGCCAAACGTGGACTACTTTGCCAGATACAAAGTCGCCACCTAAATATTTTATTTTGGGAGAATTTAGGAAAGCCTGACTTGTGCCTAAGGCCACGTGTCTGTCATCACCAAAGTTGCCTCGGCTCCGGAACTTGGGTACGACTGGGGAAGGTCATGTAATGAGCACCCCGCTCGCCCGATCAAAGATCGGCCACTACTAAACATGATATCTTGTTTTTGAAAACATATGTGCTCTTATTCCGGTTTATTAGCCTAGAATTGCTACGTGATGCGCACATCATACAAGTATAGACTGGATCGTCTAAGTTGGAACAAAACATCTCATGTTTGTTTTTGAAAGCGGTTTGCTACTCGCAAGTAGGCTAAAATGCGGATTTTGCCACCCCAAGTGAGCTTTGAAAACATAGTGATTTGCCACTCTCAAGTGGGCTTTGAAACTTGCAATCGATGAATTGTTCCAATTTAAATAATCCAACCTTCACCCACAGGCATTTAGGCAGGTATATCACATAAGCAGTTAGCCTCATGACAAGCATGTTATTATGGCAGTCACTCACACACACGCAAGGATGCTAAAGCATAAACACTCACCGAGTACTCCAAGCCAAAACAGAAGCTAGTTAGTAATCAATGCATGATCCTAGTTCATGTTGAGATGGCTAATGCAACACATGCAAAATGCAACTAAGATAGGCTCGGCTATTCTAAGATGGCATATGAGATGCTACAGATAACATGTATTCAACTTGGAATTGACATACAATGCAGTTAGTATGATGCGCCGAGCCCGGTGCATGCAAGACGGATGAATGAATGCAAACATTCGAAACATAAGGATGCTAATTGAAATATGCCCTAAAACTAACCATCGAAAGCAAGTAAATAAGAGGGAGAAAGACGTGGGGTTGGAAGACATGCATCACACACACGCACATTTATTACAAAATTCGCCCTTTCGACGGAGGATCCGAATGAATAATATATAACCAACTAGCTAATCTAAGTTAATCTAATTAAGCTAGTTATTACACAGCCAAAATGAATAATAAATTACAGCTAATTATTACACAACTCTAATTAATTAACAAACTAAATATGTAAGCAATTAAACTAGCATGCAAGCTACATGAATGTGGACTGCCTCAGCTCTGCCTTGGATGATGAAGGATGCATGCATGCTTGAATTGCCTTGTTCAGAAATCCCTCGCGACGCCCCAACTTGCCTTTGTTTGTAATTAACCTCAGAACACTGTACAAGGCTCCGGAAGGATGAAACTCCACCCTGGGAATCTATGGGAAGGCTGCCGACCAGCTATTGGCCTTAGAGGCCACCTGCCGACCACCTTTTGTGGGAGAAACCAAAAAGGGTGGTCGGCCTGCCAGAAAAGTTGGTCGGCCGACCAGTTTCTACCTCTAGTTTCTGGTTTTCTGTAACAAGGAGCAAGAGAGAGGCATGGCAAGGTATTTTCAACATGTGTGTGCACGACCACTCTCCCCATCATTGTACAAGCTCGAGGGAGTGTAGGTCTCGATCCTCAGGCCACCAATCACGCATCTCGATGCATGATGGTCGAGGAACCGAATTGCACATCTTAATATAGAATGAATGCACATATGAACACATAAATGCCTAAACTCCATCATGTGTAGTCAAGAGTGTCGGCGACCGGGAATCGAGGCACGTTTCATCACTTCGAGTATGAAACGTCCCTTGTTTCCCAAGTTTGGGCTAACTCCTATCCCAAACATAATGCAACAAACATGGCATGCACCGATGCAACTCTAGCAGGCAATCCTAATGCAATGCCACTTAGCCATGCGAACATTCAAAGCATGAACATTCAAACATGCACCTAGCATACACAATGCTAAAACTACATGGCATGCACAATGCTCATGACACTAGCATACGCAATGCACATGGAAACTAACATACACAATGAGATGAACAAGGCATGCACAATGCAATGATCAATCATGCGACAATATGGCATACTCAATGCTATGAACTACAATGGCATACTCAATGCAAAACGGACTTAAACCAAAATGGATGGGCCTCAGCCACACCCAAATCTGTGGCCAATGGGATGAAATGAATGCACAAAATACAAAGCATGCATGCACAATGCATTGGCCAATACAAGAGGCCCAAGAGCACAACTCTCAAGAGTGCTCAAAGAATGACAAATGTGCAAGTGTAAAGACACAAAGTGTATTGAAATTAAGTAAGAAATGATGCCAAATCATTCAAACAAAGCAAGTAGAGCATGCAAGGGTCCTAAGGCATGAGAGCTATCAAAGAGGACTACACATGAGGCATACAATGCATGGCAAATATGCATGAACTAAGCATGGACAGAGTTGGAATAAGTCTTAACAAAGATCAAAATGTGCTAAGATGAGGGCCCAAAGTCCTAGGCGTGCAAGCATACACACTAAGGCATGAACTAGGCAACAATGCATAACCATCAAAGGCATTCAAAACATGAATGAAGTGAGAACATGGAAAGTCTATATGTTCTGAAATGTGATGTTAAGTGATGCCAAATCAAGTACACAACACAAATAAAGCATGCAATGGTGCTCAAAGCTTGAGGCAAGCAAGAGCATTTACACTACATGTATACAAAACATGAAGCATGTGATTAAGGCAACCAAAAATAGTCCTAGTACATGTTAATATGAGACTAAAACATGCATGGATGGAAGCCAAAATGTGCTAGCATGAGGGGCATGAGGCATAATGCATACAAGGCAAATAAGGTGGATTACACTACACCTATTAGGACCAAGCATGGGATGACTCCACCAACAAAAATCAGAGTTATATAATGGCAAAATAACCCCAAATAAGCACTGAAATGATGGCTCTCAAGCAAAGGCATGAATGCATACACAATGGCTCATGTTAAGGCATAAAGGGGGAACCCTCCAACACATTGATTGAGTGACAAATGCAAGTGCACGGCCATGAAACATGGACTGAAGTAGTATAACTAAAGATTCCAAATCATTAAAATGAGCCAAGTAATACATGCTAGTGGACCCAATGCACAAAGCAAACAAGCTAGGTTGAACCAAAGCTATACAAAGCAAGTCATGGATGACCAAGACAACAAAAATCAGACCTTAAACATGGAAAAACATGAACAAAGTCTTCTTGAAGTCAAGCCAAAAGCATGCTAAAAAGACATGTGCCCACATGATGCATGTTAGGCTATTTCATGGGATTGCATGGCAAGTGTATGGAGCATGCAAAGGCCAACCAAACCAAACCAAACCAAAACAGAGTCATGACATGGTAAAATATCACAAAAAACACGCTGAAATGGGAAAACAAGCTAGAATGACATGTCAAGGCATGAAACATATAAAGCTAATTTAAGGGATTTACACTACAAGTGTGCATGGCAAGCATCATTCGACCAAGAGGCTTCAAAAAAGAGCTAAGGCAGCCCAAAATATGAACAAAATCAGTTTGGATCATGGCCAAAATATGCTAGAATAGAGGGCCAAAACAACATGCATTGTGAGCTAGTGAACATGAGTTACACTACAAGCATATGAAGCATGTGAAGGACTAGCAAACCAAGAAAAAACAGAGTCATGGCATGCCAAATGATGGCCAAAAACCCACTGAAACAAGACCAATACATGAAAGAATGACATGCTCCTTTGATAAGCCATGAAAACAGATTACTCTACATATGCAAGAAGCAAGCAAAAGAGGACCAAACCAGCCATGGTCAAAGCCTAGGCAGGTCCTATATATAAGTCACCAAAAAGTGCCTGAAGTAGGCCTCCAAATGGTATAAACATATGCTCCTTTGGTAGGCTAAAAATGCTAGTAAACAAGACAACAAGAGAGAGGGTCACTCCTCTCTGATTTAGGCCCTCAAAGCCACATTCTCACCACTAAAAATCCATTGGATTTCAGTGGTAGGAAGGCCAAGAAAACACTAGCTCAAATGCCTTATGGCATGGCACAAAACAAGGCTAAATAGAGCTTGCAAGAGGGTAGATGACCCCCAACACCAAAAGAGCCTTAAACAAACATGAAAATGACTTAAATATGAACCTTTTTTTAGTTGACAACAAAGCTCAAATAAGCATGCAAATGAGGCTAAGAGAAGGATCAAAATAATGCTTAAAAGAGAGAAAAGTGATTACCCTTGAAGCTCAACAAAACCAGTGAGCTTCTGGACCAAAAAACTCAACCTTTGAGACCTCTCAAGACTCTCCAAGAACTCAGTAACAATAGTGGAGGTGTTAGGCTATGAGGTGTGGTGGAATAGGTCAAGAACAAGACCCTTTTGAACCCAAAATATATAGATATAGATAGAGATATGTCTTGGACCCTTCAACCAATTTTAAACCTGGTATAAGGAGAGGAAGGCTCTCTCTTATAGAGATACAAGGCCAAAGCTTCCTCAAGAAGCTAAAAACCAAGGCTCAAGATCCTCCATACACGTGTATGGAGGATATAGTCTGTGCCTTCCAGCTGGCACAGCTGGCACACACTCATAGAGACAAGATTGGGGGAGGCAGGCCGACCAGTTCAGGTGGTCGGCCGACTACTTCCCCTAGTCGGCCGACCAGTTCAAAAGGTCCAACTCAAAAAAAGATGGTCAGCCAGCCCATTCGATGGTCTCCCAACTAAATGCAAGCTAGTGGTATGGTGGGAGACCAGTTAATGTGGCTCAAAGACCAAGGAGACCAGCTTCTTGACAAGAAAATCGGTTGGCAGGAGAAAAGTGATCTCCAAGGAGAAAAGGTGGTCTCCCACCCTTGTACCACCTCCCAAGCAATGAAAACAAGGTCCATGCCAAAAATGAACCAAGACGGATGCAAAACAAGGGTTCGGGGGTCAAAACGCGTAGTCGGGTGCCCCGAAAACAGGCTGTTAAGCATCGAAAGTGGCGTGCGACCACAAAGGTGGTCTCCCGGGCCACAGTATCCCTCCAGAGAGAGGAAGCAAGGTGTGTGCCAAAAATTGTTCCAAACGGAGAAAGTTAAGCGGTCCCGAACCAAGGCGCATGGCGGACGTCTCCGAAAACTAGAAACTGGTCTCTAAACGGAAAAATTGGCCTACGACCACGAAAAGTAGCCTATGGCCACTGAGAGATGGTCTACGAGACCTCTCCCTTCCTTCAAGAAGAGAAAACAAGACCTGGTTCATAAATCGAGGCAAAGCACAAAAGGGTCCCGAGGTCCGGCGGTAAGGCTCTCAGCCAAGAACTCCGAAACCTCAAAATGAGCACAACATGCGCAATCACCAAGCGCTCAATCAATGACGTATGAGTCTTAAGGTCGGTCAAAAATGGGGTGTCTACAGTTGCCCCTCTTTGACAGAACTCGAAAGTCATAAGTGACGGGAGTGAATGTCAAAGCCTAGAGACAACCCATTTTTGACAAGGCTGAAGACTTAGACAAATAGGCGAGATAAACAAAGAGATGTGCCCGTAGGCAGGGGCAAAATGCAAAGGGGTATGCACGAAGCCGAACATAACTCATGATCATGCAAAGCACGCTGTAATGAAGCAAATATTCACAACAAATGCAACAATTTTAAGCAAGAATGCCATGCAAATCAAACTACATTTCATGTAGCAAGAATCATGCAAAAAAAGCTGTAACGAAGCAAATATTCACAATAAATGTGACAGTTTTAAGCAAGAAGGCAAATCAAACTTCATTTCATGCAGTTATGATGTAGGAGAATTATACAACTCTCGTTACGTCTCACACGGAGTACATATAATACCTGTCTGGTTCGTCTGGTCGCGCCAGCTTCAAATGAACCGTACATACAATATCGTGCCTACAAAAGAGAGAAACTCAACAAGTACAATACTGTTAGAAATATGCATAGCAATGCAAGTGAAAAGTGCGTAATGACGCAAGTCGAGGGATGCATGACAATGCAACCTAGTGTGACGCATAACAATGCGAAGGGGATGCATAACAACGCAGATAAAGTGTGCATGACAATGCAAGTGGGAGAAGAGAAACATATGGACATATCCCAGTGTTTCGAAAAAAAGAGAAACATAGGGACATATCCCAGTGTTTTGGCAAAGAGGAGAAACATAGGGACATATCCCAGTGTTTCGGAATGGCTCAAGCATTGGAACGTATTCCAAATGCTCTTAACCGAAAAGGGATAAACATAGGGACGTATCCTGGTGTTTCGAAAAGAAGAAAAAAAAAACATAGGGACGTATCTTGGTGTTTCGGAATGGCTCAAGCATTGGAATGTATTCCAGATGCTCTTAACTGAAAAGGGAGAAACATAGGGACATATCTCGGTGTTTCGAAAAGAAGAAAAAAACATAGGGACGTATCCCGGTGTTTCGGAATGGCTCAAGCATTGGAACGTATTCCAAATGCTCTTAACCGAAAAGGGAGAAACATAGGGACGTATCCCTGATTAAGGCTGAAATGTACATCATTGAGGCCGTTAATTGGAATCTCTTAACTTCACTTGCTGGTCAAAACTGTATATTTTATGTGTGTTGAGTGTCAATCAGGTTGTACATCGTTGGAGCATAAAATGAGCAAAAAGACAAAATTTGGGCAGAGTTGACTTTCCCGCACGTGCGTTGACTTTCCCGCACGTGCGTTGACTTTTTTTGGGAAAGTCAAACCGACGTTTTAAACCTGTTTGGACGAGATTGGAAGTATAAAAGGCAAGTAAAAGGCTGGATTAGGGTTCTGAAATTGTTTTGACCTAAAGAAGGAGGTTAGGGTTTGAAAGAGAGGAAGAAACAAGAAGCTTCAAAGATGTTTCCCATGGTGGTTCCTTCTTCATCTACCTCCTCCCACTCCTCCATGAGTGGCTAGTCTCCTTTTCTCGGGTTTTGAAGAAACCCTAGCCATGTAATAGGTTTTTTTCTTTTTTGATTTTATATTATGTAAAGGTTTGAACCATTGTATGGTGTTTTAGAAATTCTTTATATATAATTTTCATTATCTTTTCAAATATTTGACTTTCTGTGATTGTTGAATATTATCCATACATGAGTTTTCTATTCCTTCACATTCAAGGTATGGGACGAACCATGCTACGAGGAACGAGTCGTATCACTACCCTAGTTTAGAGTGAACGATTCGTATTACTTGAGATGGTTCGTGCTCGTATTCTTCTTCTACTACTCTCAATACTCATCCTATGATCACTAGGTCCAAGGCATGTCATCTTACTACTTCTGCACCCATTGATCTCTCTGCTACTGAACCCACTTCTACTACTCAGGCTTTACTCTCTCCTCTATGGATTGGATTGTAGCCATGAATGAGGAGTTTCAGGCTTTTCAAAAGCAGGGAACATGGACCTTGGTTTCCTTACCCCCTAATAAAACTGACATTGACTGCAACTGGGTTTTCAGAATTAAGGAAAATTCTAATGGTATTATTGCCAGATACAAGGCTCGATTGGTTCAGCAAGAGGGTGTGGACTATCAAGACACCATCAGTCCAGTTTCTAAGTAACCAACAATAAGGATCTTGTTATGTCTTGTTCTGCAACAAAATTGGATCCTCAAGCAATCGGACATCTCCAATCTTCATCTCTATCAACCATATCAAGGACAAGATCAGGTCACTGTAGGAAATGGTCAAACTGTTCCTATACAGCACATTGGTAAGGGCTTGTTTCCAACTTCTAAATATTCTTTTCAACTCAATCATATTCTTCATGCTCCAAACATTGGTTCAAGTCTACTATTTGTTCATCAATTAGCAAAAGACAATAATTGTTTAGTTACTTTTGATGCTAATTCATTTGTTATTCAGGACAAACATACGAGCCAAATATTGCATAAAAGATCTAATGTGAATGGTCTGTATCACTTTGCTGCATCTTCACCTTCATCATTACCTTGGGCTCATATCACTCAATCATGAGTTTCTCTGCCTGTTTGGCATCAAAGACTTGGTCATCCATCTCCTTTGAAATTTCATCATGTTGCCATGCATCTACCTACTGTTTTTAGGAATAAAGAATACCAAGATTTTGTTTGTACTCCATGTAGTGTTGCTAAGGTTCACATATTACCTTTCAAATTTTCAAGTACCATTGTCAAACAACATTTTTCTCTTGTACACAATGATGTGTGGGGACCCTTTAATACTTCTACTTCTAGTTATAAATACTACTTGTTGTTTGTTGATGACTTTACTAGAATTTCATGGATCTATCCTCTTCATGTTAAGAGTGAAGTGTTTTATACTTTCTTACACTTTAAATCTTATGTTGAAACTCAGTTTTCTACTTCATTACAAGTGTTAAGAACATATAATGGTATTGAATTTGTCAACAAACAAATGCATGATTATCTGGTTGCCAAGTGCCTAATTGGCAACTTGTTCAAACATTTTATTATGGCTTAACTGAGCCGCACCGCCAAATGGTGGATTCGTCCTGTGGTGGGACATTTATGTCTAAAAATGATGCCGAGGCATGGCAATTGTTTGAGAACCTAAGTGATAATTCCCTTCACCATGCCTCCGCAGCCCGACAAGTCCGGCAACCCATAGTTGGAGCCCCGAAAAGAGGGGGCATTTATGATGTCGGGCAAAACCTAGAGTTAGCCCAACAAGTAGAGGCATTGTCCCGCAAGATGGACCAATTATTAGCTACGGGACATGCTCCTACCTAACATGATCAGCCTCAATTTCACGAGGCATGTGTTATTTGTGCGAGGCCTGCTCATGACTTGAGTGAGTGACCTTCGGCATCACAATTTCCGGAGTTAGTCCAAGAGCATGTGAATGCGGCTCAAGGATTCTCCAACCTGGGTAATAACCCATACTCCAACACATATAATCCGGGATGGAGAAATCACCCTAATTTCTCATGGAGGCCTCCTTCACAAGGCACTTCTTACAATCCTCCACCACCAAGGCAGAATTTCAATAATTTTGCCAACCAATCATCTTACCGACCACCGCAACCGTATAGACCCCCACAACCATGCCGTCAACCACAACCCCCGCCTGTTCCTCAGGGCAACTCTGCCTTTGAGACTCAGGTGTTGGAAGTTCTTTCAGAACTTAAGGGGTTAGCACCGATAGTTCACTCCCACACTTACTCTATTGCCAAGATAGGGACCCAATTGGGTCAAATGGCTAACAACATGAATCGGAGAGAAAAGGAAAAATTACCAAGTCAAACTGTGGCCAACCCTAAGGGAAAATACGGGGCAGAGAGTTCGGGTGGGAATGGTAAGCAACATAAGCAAGTGCAGGCAGTGGTTGCTTTAAGAAGTGGTAGGGAGTTAGAGCCTCAATCAGCTGCTTCTAATGCAACTAGAATTAGGAAGGGTGACCACGGTGGTTCACCAAGTGAGAGCAAGGGTGAAGGGGAAACACTTAAGAGGGATGAGTTAGTCCCTAGCACTCCATATGTGCCTAAGGCACCCTTTACCCAGTGCCTTGATACACCGTCTCCTTTTAATAAGAAGGCGGCATCTATGGAGGCAATGATGGAGGTCTTTAAACAGGTAAAAATCAACCTCCCCCTGTTGGAGGCGATTAAGCAAGTACCATCATATGCCAAATTTCTGAAGGACCTTTGTACGCAAAAGCGTAAATCTAGGACACATGTGTCCCAAAAGGTCCTACTCACGGAGCAAGTAAGCTCCATCTTGTTGAATGACACACCTCCTAAGCTTAAGGACCCAGGTGCCCAACCATTGCATGCATTATAGGGGACCACTTCATTGATAGGGCCTTATTGGATTTAGGGGCTAGTGTTAATTTGTTACCGTACTCTGTGTACGAGGAATTTGGGCTTGGCGAGTTAAAGCCCACTACTGTTACTCTTCAGTTGGCTGACCGGTCCCTCAAAGTGCCACGTGGCATGATTGAGGATGTGCTAGTTAAGGTTGGTAGGTTCTACTTCCCTGTTGACTTTTTGGTATTAGATATGGAACCGGTAGCCAGTTCTAGGAAACAAATCCCGGTGATCTTGGGTCGACCTTTCTTGGCTACGGCCAATGCATGCATTAATTGTCGGACCGGGGTTATGGAAGTTTCATTAGGTAACATGCAAGTGAAACTTAATGTTTTCCAAGCATCACAACAACCTCATGAGAGAGAAGAGTGCTTATTAGTGGATGTTGTGGATGAGATTGTTGAGGAGGCTTTGCCCTCCATTATTGTAAAGGACCCTTTAGAGGCTTGTCTAGCTCATTTTGGATTTGAAAATTTTGATATTGATGGGTCAGTTGAGGAGGTGAATGTCTTGCTTAATGCTTCTTCTACACCGGATTTTCCTCCATGGAAAGCCCGGTTTGAGTCACTTCCTCCTCTGTCGAGAGAGCCTATCATACCATCTTTGGTCACACCACCTACACTTGAGTTGAAGCCACTTCCGGCCACACTCAAGTATGCATTTTTAGGGCCCCAAGATACTTTACCGGTCATCATTGCATCTAATTGTTCAAAGCCAAAATGGCAATCAGATGTGCTCTTCCTGAGTACCATTCCCTGCCGGAGCATCTTGGCTGTGTTTGCAATGAGTTCCTAGGAAAAGTTATGAATATGATCAGGACGAAAAAACGACATTTGTGGTTTCTACATGCAGATGTTGCTCCTTGTCAGCATTTCAAGACCTTTGTACTGCGAGTTGAAGGTAAGTGTTCGAAGAACACAGTGGAGGGGAGATCTCTGTCAGAGTAAAGCGGTTACCGCCACTCACCCATGAGGTGCTTTCTAAAGTGCCGCTTGTTTGTTATTGCATTCCCTAAACATCATGCTCTACATTGCTTGTAACAGCATCGTATCATCGCACTTATTGCATTTATTTGCATCATGTGTTGTCTTGTATCATTTATCCTTTTACACTGAGCAGCATTTTGGATCGTTGCCCTCCGGGGCTTTCTCAAGTTGCGTGTGCAGGCACCTGGGCGGTTGTTTACGGTCCTCTTCTCACGTATTCAGCGTGGTTTAGAGTGTTCCTTTACCTTACACATTCAGCGGTTTTGCGAATTCATCTTAAGCTTGCATTGTTATGCACGCTCCTTTCCGAAACACCGGATATGTCCTTGTGTTTCTCCCTCTTTGGTTAAGAGCATTTGGAATACGTTCCAATGCTTGAGCCATTCTGAAACACCGGGATTGATGGTTCGTTTGAACACACCAAAATTAAATACTAAACTATACCAAATTCTATCAGAACAATGGCAAGTCCAGGTATCGATCCACAGGGACTATTTTGTTGAAAATTAAATCTAATTTTAAATTGTCAAATTTCCTAAAATTAATTTTGATAAAAAGATTGGTTTGTTTTTATAACCTAATTTAATAACGAATAAATTAAACTAAGGAATTAAATTATCCATAAATAAACAAAATTGGGTTTACTGAATTAGGGAAAATCCTAGGGTAGAGAATTTCACCACTAACCACATAATTAGGGCTTCCAATTGAAATTAATTATGCTATGGTTTGAACGGATTAATGCTTCGCAACTACAAGTTCAAAGCATTTAACAAGAAGATTATCACATTCAATGTAACGAGCACGAACCATCTCAAGTAATATGAATCGTTCACTCTAAACTAGGGTAGTGATACGACTCGTTCCTCGTAGCTGGTTCGTTCCATACCTTGAATGTGAAGGAATAGAAAAACTCATGTATGGATAATATTCAACAATCACAGAAAGTCAAATATTTGAAAAGATAATGAAAAATTATATATAAAGAATTTCTAAAACCACCATACAATGTTCAAACTTACATAATATAAAATCAAAAAAGAAAAAACCTATTACATGGCTAGGGTTTCTTCAAAACCCTAGAAAAGGAAGACTAGCCACTCATGGAGGAGTGGAGGAGGTAGATGGAGAAGGAACCACCATCGGGGAGCATCTTTGAAGCTCTTGTTTCTTCCTCTCTTTTAAACCCTAGCCTCCCTTCTTAGGTCAAAACAATTTCAAACCCTAATCCAGCCTTTTACTTGCCTTTTTATACTTCCAATCTCGTCCAAATAGGCTTAAAACGTCGGTTTGACTTTCCCAGAAAAAGTCAACGCACGTGCGAGAAAGTCAACTCTGCCCAAATTCTGTCTTTTGCTCATTTTATGCTCCAACGATGTACAACCTGAATTGACATTCAACACACAATAAAATATACAGTTTTGACCAGCAAGTGAAGTTAAGAGATTCCAATTAACGGCCTCAATGATGTACATTTCAGCCTTAATGACATCCCTCAACTTACTACTTGCCAGTCCTCAAGCAAGTAAAAATGAAACAAAAATGAAACAAAATCTATCTATTTCCTCTTTCGGGAAAACAGTTGCACATTTAGCATATGCAACAAGCCTTTAAACCACAAGGTTACCCCAAGTGGACGAGTAAAGTCTCGTGAGGGTTTCCAGAAATGATACCCACAAACATTAACATATTCATATATACCAACAACAAATGACCATACTACTCCACCTAACAATCAACTTATGTGCCACTTACAGTGTGATATTAGACATCATGAGTCATTAAAGGCATAGTGGACAAGCATGAAGGAAACCTATTGAGTCAAAACCACAATTTAGTTAATACAAAAGTAAATTTCCTATAATTGTGCATGCTAGTAGACAAGTCATGAGTACCCTCGGTGTAAAGTGCAATCTCCATATTAATTAACTACCCACTATAATAGCCAGTGTAAACTCATAATAACACCCATCATATACAGAAAAAACTAACCTATTGCAGCCAAGATTTTCAAAAAGTGTTTTTTTTTTAAATGACTGTGCAATGTCCAGATCCATTAACTTTCTAATCAACCCATGTAACAAGCATTGGGCCAATGACTCCCAAACCAGACGGTTTTTAGGGCACTAGGTGTATAAGACACCCTACGGACTTAATACTCGCGTTGAAAAAGGCTAACGAATCCGAACAATCATTCTTCTTATTTTTCCTTTAACTTGTGCAAAGTCTCATGTCCCTTAAGCTTCTCTAATAACCCATGTACAAGCATTGGGCCAATGACTCCCAAACCAGACGGTTTTAGGGCATTTAGGTGTAGAGACACGCCCTACGGCGCTTAATAACTCGAGTTAAAAAGGCACGGACCCAATACTATCAAGATGTTTTTTTTTTTTTAGTTAAGACTTTTGGCTCCTCTATATTCTTTTCTGCAACTCTAGCTATTATCAATGCAGTACACCAGGAATTATAATACAAACAGCATCACTGCTATGATAGTGTGTTCATGTGAATTAAGGCCTACCATTGACAAGTGTAACTAATTACCGCAAACATAGCAACTCTACGTGCAAACATGCAACTGCAAAGTATCTACCCAATAACATCCTTTTCATACAAGTCTACATGATCTCCAAATAATCATATGCCAAATATTACATCAACCCTACTAGCAAAAAGTCATCATCAGGTGAGTAATTGCAGTCAGTGAACAGGTATATAGCATGAATATGAGCCATAATAGGAATGCACAAAATTAAAAATAACCCCTCATCCCCAACTTGAAATATGAACATTGTCCTCAATGGGAAAAGTAAAGAGAAATGAGGGAAAATTACCCAGAAATGTAGGTGCCATCCAGTACGGCAGGAGAGAACATATACACACTTCACCTTTTTTTTTTTTTTTTGGAAGATAAAGAAAGAACTAACAAAAAAAAGAAAAAGAAAAAGAAAATAAAAACAAAAATAAAGAGATAAAACAGTGTACAGTGGTACTACGGGAAGCCGGTGGTGGTGGTGGGTGGGAAATGCTGGGCAAACAAGGCTTGCATCAAGCGCACGTCTCGAAGGCGTCATCCTGACCCTGTTGCCGGATGGTCGAGGTTGTCGGCGGTAGCTGATCGAAGCGCCCTGAGAATTAGCGCCGATGAGCCTGAAAATCCCATGCGCAACTCCATGAGATTCTGGTTGGTGATCACGAAGAGTACGGGTGGACCTTGATCGACCAAGGAATGCTGAAGCTGTAAGTTACTCCTCGCGAGTCATGTAGAGTGGGTCCCCTTTGGGGAGGCACACGGGGGAAATAGGAGGAGCTGGGTGGTCATGTACGGGGTCGAGGGCCTCATCAACAAGGTTTACTACCGACTGCGGGATGCGAGATATGCTGTGCTGGCCATTTCCCGTTGGCCGAATGTCGGATACCCTCTATCAATCTCCTCGTCCTCACAATGGGGGAGGTGGTTTATCTCTTCTTTCTTTTTTT
>NW_021024642.1:1835736-1872161 GCF_004153795.1 Camellia sinensis | reverse complement strand
TCAACACAGTATTCTGTTCACTCTGAACACACAGCTCATACAGCACACTGCTCATTCTGAACACACAGCCCGTAACACTGTACTCTGTTTCTTTTGAACATACAACTCATAACACAGTATTCTGGTCATTTTGAACACACGGCTCGTAACAACACACTGCTCACTCTGAACACACAGCTCATAACACAGTACTCAGTTTATTCGGTACACAGCTCATTCTGAACATATGGGATGTTGTGACAACTTGCAGAAGTTGAAACAAGCTCAGACTCTCCAAATTTTCCCTCTTTTCTTTTGCTTTGCAGCCCGAAACTTTCATAGCTTTAGATGGGTCCTGATTTTTACTGTTCTCATATGACCTGGGTTGAACCCTGTGGTTTTATGAAAGAACAAATTCTATTTTGCACAGATGTGGAGAATGGCACGACACTCTGAGCACAAAACGATTTTTTTGAAAGTGAGATGAGAAAAGGGTTCTCAACCGGGTATTGAGCCTTCAACTGACCACAGCCAAAACGACTCAACAACGAAAAACAAAAGGTAGAACAACCTAAACACAACTCAACAAAGGAAAAACAAGGTAAAACAACCTAAACACATCTATTGGTACTCAAACGACTCAAAACAAGAATCGAAACAAACAAAAACACACAAACACAACATTCAGCTGTGTTATAAAGGCAAGAGACCTCTCGGTGCACGAGGAGCCAGTTTCTCCGGGTATTGTTTCCCTCCATTTCTCACTTGTGATTCTCACATCACTCGGCCCTCAAGCTCTGTTTTCCTGAAAAAGCCCTTTTCCTCACTTTTTCTTTCAGCGCACATCTCTCTATTGTTCAATCTCTCATTTTTTATCCCTCCCTTAGGTGGTTGATGGACAAGCAGGGAGTTGTGGGCTCTTGCCCCTAGCATTCTGCTAGATTCTCTTTCTTCTGCTCACAACAGTGAACTCCCCCCACAGAGGGGTTTTGATGTAGCTGGATGTGCAGCAGATCTGCAATTGACATTGGTTAACAATGCTCTACTGGAGAGTTTGGACGTGATTAGATCTGTCCAGGTGAGGGAGTGGAATACTTTGCTCCATTCCGGTTTGTGCTTCGCACTTGGCTTGATACCTCGCCGCTCGGAGGATATGAGAACTTTCAGCCCTTTTCTGGTCAGCTTCAGTGGTGCCCTTTTCCGGTAGGTATGATGCCCTTTCTGGCAAGTGCATTGATAAAGGGAAAAAGACAGAAAACCTGACTCAACTGTGCCCCTAGTTCATTATTTTGACCATTTTTTGTTTTGGTTTTCTACTAAAAAAATTTTGACCGACATGAGAGTTAGATTAACATGCTTGTTCAATTTTCTGATTTAAAATCATGCAAGTTAGGTTATAAGCACTGAAAATTTTCCTTTTTGGGTCCAAGAAAATGGTCCAGTTTTGGAAAAATGGAATAATCTTCGAGAGAATTAGTCAACCTCAGTAAAAATTCTCAAAACTATTTTTGCAAATGGCCACTGCTCAACGAATACGGAACCTACTCTCGAGATGCACAACCTCAGATCTGAAGGAGAATTGCCCCTTGTCTGAACGGCACTGCATGGAAACGGAAAGTTACCCCTTGTTTGAATGGCACTGCAGCGCGCTGTATGGCAACGAAAAGTTGCCCCTTGTTTGAATAGCACCGCAACGCGCTGTATGGCAACGGAAAGTTGCCCCTTGTTTGAATAGCACTGCAGCACACTGCAACTGGTTTTCAAGGTGATGATCACAACCGAGCTCTCGAATACAGAGAAGACAACGATGATCAGAACCATTACATGGACACAGTCAATTTGGAAGTGTTTGTGGCTGGACTTCAAAATAAAGTTGCCTACGTATCCCAATCATGGGAATCAAGCCTTACGTAGTTCGGGGGTTAAGGTACACTCGGGTATTAACCTCTCCTTTTGCGCTCTAACTTTTGCCAAGGCCGCCCTTTCTGGGTTTTCAACCTTGCGAGCTTTGTTCTTCTTTTCTTTTCAACTCTTTTCATTTCTTTTCTTCTTTTTCTTTTTCATTTTTTCTTTTCATCTTCTTCATTTTTCTTCTTTTCTTTTTTTCATTCTTTGCATTTTTATTTTTTTTGTTCTTTTTGTTCTTTTTCTTGCTCTAACTTTTGCCTGAGTCGCCCTTCTGGGTTTTCGGCCCAGGAAGCCTCTCAAGGGTAAAAGTTTAGCTTTGTCCATGTTGAATGGTTTGAGATCTCAGAGCCATCTGAATCCAAGAGAATGGCTGCTATTCGCTGATGATGTAGAAGTCCATCCAATGAAGGGTGAATTTGCCCCTAGTGTTGTGGATAGGAATTTGGTTGTCCTTCAGCAATACTTTCTTCTTTCCCCCTTATGAGATTTGGCATTCTTGCCAGTCTTCCCCGGTTTGTAGAAACGACTCATCTTTGACTCTTCGAGCGCCTCTGACATTTTTGCCCCTAGTTCAAGGGCTGCTTTTGATCTAGCTTCGCAAGCTTCCTTTGATCACATCTGATATTCTCGCCCCTGGTTCATAGGCTGCTTCTGATTCGGCCACGCGAGCCTTACATTGTGGTTGACCGTTGAACATTCTGAATTAAGGTTCAAGGTTTGGAAGGAAAGGGGTTGAGTCTCGAGGCTGAGAGCGATCCTAAGCTGCACAATCTTAAGAACGATTCCGCACAGGTCTTCATAGAACCACACAAAACATTTTTTGAAATCTTTTAAGAAAGCGACTAATTGCTTGCGTCGAAAACAATGCAGAACCAATCTGGATCAAGCCAGGATCCTTCTCAGTACTCACATTAACAAACTTGATCCCAATCATTAAGGGCTTAGCATGCCTCTCTTTCTCTCAATTGATCAAAAAAAATTTTACAAATCCCGAGGAATTCCTTCCTCTTTGTTTTCATCACAATGTTCGAAAAGTTTTGAAAAACTTAGGTCAAATGCAATGATTTCAAGGCACAGAAGAGCAAGTGAAATGTACTGCCGTTTCATTCTAAACTTGCTGGCACAACAGGCTCAAAGTAGCAATAAGCACAAAAACATGACAGCCACAACTGTTTCGTTCAGATTTCCTGGTTGCAACTGGCTCCACAGCAGAGACAGACTCAAGAGAAAGCAAAAAGACAATCACAAAACAAAAAAATGATGTCCGAGGTGACACCCTCAGAATCACCCGACTTCTGTACAACAGGACTGACTCGATACAACAAGATAGACCTTAATAAAAAAGACTGACTCAAAACAACGAGACAGACTTGAAACAAAAACCACAGAACTGACTCAACACCCAAGTCAGAAAGTACAAAAATTAGCATTCGCAAATGCTCAAAATAGTGCGTACCAAACGCCACATCTGAAATAAACCGAGCGCCGCCCGCAGGTGGACCAACCCCTGATCACATACTTGTATTATCCTCGAAGTCCACCAACTCAGTGGTGACAGACTTTGCTGAGCTAGGTGGGAGGATGACCTCATTGTCAAACAGATCCTGCACTTCATGGCGAAGACAGAAGCAGTTGTCGGTGGTGTGACCGGTCTGTTGATGGTACGCACAGTACTGGGTAGCGTCATTCTTAGCTGGAAGGGGATTTGGGAGGGGGCGAGGCTTAAGAGGTTTGAGGTGGCCTTTCTCAACAAGGATTTGAAGAGCCTTAGACAAAGGCATATAGAGGGCATAGAAGACCCTGCGACCTCAGGGTAGATACTTCGAGGTTTATGGATTTTTGCCGGACGCACTGGCAAAAGGGTCGGCAGGTGCTGACTTGGTTTTCTGATCTTTTCTGGGTGCAGGGTTAGGGTTGGAAGGAACAGTTCTGGTACGACGGTCCTTCTCCCGATTTTCCCCTTGGCTTGAACTGCCCTCGGTCTGAGTGGGGAAAGTGTCATCCACAGTCTTAGCCACAATTGCAAGTACTTGCTGCTTATTCAACCCTCCGGCTTTTAGAGCCTCAACAGCCTGCTAGAGTTGTTCATAGGGATCAGTATCCACCTTCACCTTGTTCTTTCCATTAGCCTCAGCTTGGTGGATGGTTTGGGTTGCTACTTCAGTGCAAAGCCCCGTTGTCGTCGACATGTCATTGCTGGAGCTTGGGATGGCTTCAGGTTGGCTGAGTTCAATTACAATTTGCCCTAATAGCGGGGGCTCCTGCAGCATGAAATTCCCAGCATACGATGCAGTTGGTGGAGGGGCCGACATTCCATAGGCTAGATGAGCCATAAATCTTTGAAAGTCGCCAATTATTCCCATCAGCTCAAATGTGGTGGGCTCACGGGTTTGAAATAACCGGGGTTCCCAGATAGGATGTGCGGCAGGTGACCTGGGCGGGTGTGGTACCTCAACATCGGTCTCACCCTGCAAGATGATTCCTTGGTTTAGTGCGGCTGCCATAAGTCTACTGAACTGGACAGAGGTGGTGTAACTGGTGACTGACGGATCTGATGAATTGGTGAGTCTTTTCTTGCTTTGCCTCAGCAGAGGAGAACACTGGTTGCTCTGAATTGAGTCTCTGAACTGAAAGAGAAAACAGACATCATCTCAGCCCAATCAATACAGACATGGTCATAGCTGAAGAACTGTTTTTGACCACTGATCACTATTTCCCAAATTAATGCTCCAAAACTGAATCTGATACCCGCGGATATAACTGATTTTCAAAATACTGATACTGACGCCCGCAGGCCTGATACCCAGACTTGCAAACTGATACATGCATTCCTGTAGAGACACACTCCAAAAGCACATAACAAGCAAATGAGAGCCAAAACACCTCTATGGTGGGGTAGGGTTTCCCTGTCCTATTTTGTCAGGAGCTAGGGTTTTGCTATGCACGCAGCGGTTTTAAACAACCTATAATCGGGTGAGCAACCTGTCCTAGTTTGGAATAGTCACTATGGATTCCGATATGTACTAGGTCGAATAGTCAAAAAGGGTGCCTCGGTAAAAATCGGGATTTGTGTTCCCATCGTGGCAGAGCCCGTAACCGGTTAGCCTTATGGCACACTTCTCAAAGCGAGCCTCCGGCAAACCGTTCAGGAATAGCAGATGGCAAACACGGTGTCCTAGGCGCACCAATGCAAATGCAATGCAAAGAAACACATAAGTGTAATCAAGACAAGATATCATGAGTTCAAGTCAAGTTCTCTAAATCCCCAGCAGAGTCGCCAGAAACTATAGACGCGCCCGAACGTCCCGGGAGGATCCTATTTTGTCCATTAGGCTTACTACAGTTCAGACTCAAATGTCACGGTTCTTAATCTGATCTCGCAAAGTGCAATACGAGATTGATAAATCACCAAAGAGTCCAAATCCGGCAAATCGTTTTGAAAAACTGATTTTTTAGAAAGAAGTGCCAAACATGGATTGCTTTGCCAGATACAGAGTCATTACCTAAATATTTTATTTTGGGGGAATTTAGGAAATCCTGACTTGTGCCTAAGGCCACGTGTCCGTCATCACCAAAGTTGCCTCGGCTCGAGAACTTGGGTACGATTGGGGAAGGTCATGTAATAAGCACCCCCGCTCGCCCGATCAAAGATCGGCCACTACTAAACATGATATCTTGTTTTTGAAAACATATGTGCTCTTATTCCGGTTTATTAGCCTAGAATTGCTACGTGATGCGCACAGCATACAAGTATAGACTGGATCGTCTAAGTTTGAACAAAACATCTCATGTTTGTTTTTGAAAGCGGTTTGCTACTCGCAAGTAGGCTAAAATGCGGATTCTGCCACCCTCAAGTGGGCTTTGAAAACATGGTGATTTGCCACTCTCAAGTGGGCTTTGAAACTCGCAATCGATGAATTGTTCCAATTTAAATAATCCAACCTTCACCCACAGGCATTCAGGTAGGTATATCACATAAGCAGTTAGCCTCATGGCAAGCATGTTATCATGGCAGTCACTCACACACATACAAGGATGCTAAAGCATAAAACTTACCGAGTACTCCGAGCCAAAAAAAGGAAGCTAATTAGAAAACATGCATAAATCCTAACTATGTTGAGATACCTAATGCAACACATGTAAGAATGCAATTTAAGATAGGCTCAACTATTCTAAGATGGCATATGAGATGTTACAGGTAACATGTATTCAACTTGAAATTGAAATACGATGCAGTTAGTATGATGCGCCGAGCCCGGTGCATGCAAGACAGATGAATGAATGCAAACATGCGAAGCATAAGGATGCTAATTGAAACATGCCCTACAAACTAACCGTTGAAAGCAGGTAAATAAAAGGGAGAAAGACGTGGGGTTGGAAGACATGCATCACACACACGCACACTTATTACAAAATTTGCCCTCTCGATGGAGGATCCGAATGAATAATATAGAACCAACTAGCTAATCTAAGCTAATCTAATTAAGCTAGTTATTACACAGCCAAAATGAATAATAAATTACAGCTAATTATTACACAACTCTAATTAATTAACAAACTAACTAAGTAAGCAATTAAACTAGCATGCAAGCTACATGAATGTGGACTGCCTCAGCTCTGCCTTGGATGATGAAGGATGCATGCATGCTTGAATTGCCTTGTTCGGAAATCCCTCGCGACGCCCCGACTTGCCTTTGTTTGCAATTAACCTCAGAATACTATACAAGGCTCCAGAAGGCTGAAACTCCACCATGGGAATCTGTGGGAAGGCTGCCGACCAGCTATTGGCCTTGGAGGCCACCTGCCGACCACCTTTTGTGGGAGAAACCAAAAGGGGTGGTCGGCCTGCCAGAAAAGCTGGTCAGCCGACCAGCTTCTGCCTCTGGTTTCTGGTTTTCTGCAACAAGGAGCAAGAGAGAGGCATGGCAAGGTATTTTCAACATGTGTGTGCACGACCACTCTCCCCATCATTGTACAAGCTCGAGGGAGTGTAGTCTCGATCCTCAGGCCACCAATCACGCATCTCGATGCATGATGGCCGAGGAACCGAATTGCACAACTTAATATAGAATGAATGCACATATGAACACATAAATGCCTAAACTCCATCATGTGTAGTCAAGAGTGTCGGCGACCGGGAATCGAGGCACATTTCATCACTTCGAGTATGAAACGTCCCTTGTTTCCCGTGTTTGGGCTAACTCCTATTCCAAACACAATGCAACAAACATGGCATGCACCGATGCAACTCTAGCAGGCAATCCTAATGTAATGCCACTTAGCCACGCAAACATTCAAAGCATGAACATGCAAACATGCACCTAGCATACACAATGCTAAAACTACATGGCATGCACAATGCTCATGACACTAGCATACGCAATGCATATGGAAACTAACATACACAATGAGATGAACAAGGCATGCACAATGCAATGATCAATCATGCGACAATATGGCATACTCAATGCTATGAACTACAATGGTATACTCAATGCAAAATGGACTTAAACCAAAATGGATGGGCCTCAACCACACCCAAATCAGTGGCCAATGGGATGAAATGAATGCACAAAATACAAAGCATGCATGCACAATGCATTAGCCAATACAAGAGGCCCAAGAGCACAACTCTCAAGAGTGCTCAAAGAGTGACAAATGTGCAAGTGTAAAGACACTAAGTGTACTGAAATTAAGTAAGAAATGATGCCAAATCATTCAAACAAAGCAAGTAGAGCATGCAAGGGTCCTAAGGCATGAGAGCTATCAAAGGGGACTACACATGAGGCATGCAATGCATGGCAAATATGCATGAACTAAGCATGGACAGAGTTGGAATAGGTCTTAACAAAGACCAAAATGTGCTAAGATGAGTGCCCAAAGTCCTAGGCGTGCAAGCATACACACTAAGGCATGAACTAGGCAACAATGCATAACCATCAAAGGCATTCAAAACATGAATGAAGTGAGAACATGGAAAGTCTATATGTTCTGAAATGTGATGTTAAGTGATGCCAAATCAAGTACACAACACAAATAAAGCATGCAATGGTGCTCAAAGCTTGAGGCAAGCAAGAGCATTTACACTACATGTATACAAAACATGAAGCATGTGATTAAGGCAACCAAAAACAGTCCTAGTACATGTTAATATGAGACTAAAACATGCATGGATGGAAGCCAAAATGTGCTAGCATGAGGGGCATGAGGCATAATGCATACAAGGCAAATAAGATGGATTACACTACACCTATTAGGACCAAGCATGGGATGACTCCACCAACAAAAATTAGAGTTATATAATGGCAAAATAACCCTAAATAAGCACTGAAATGATGGCTCTCAAGCAAAGGCATGAATGCATACACAATGGCTCATGTTAAGGCATAAAGGGGGAACCCTCCAACGCATTGATTGAGTGACAAATGCAAGTGCACGGCCATGAAACATGGACTGAAATAGTATAACTAAAGATTCCAAATCATTGAAATGAGCCAAGTAATGCATGCTAGTGGACCCGATGCACAAAGCAAACAAGCTAGGTTGAACCAAAGCTATACAAATCAAGTCATGGATGACCAAGACAACAAAAATCAGACCTTAAACATGGAAAAACATGAACAAAGTCTTCTTAAAGTCAAGCCAAAAGCATGCTAAAAAGACATGTGCCCACATGATGCATGTTAGGCTATTTCATGGGATTGCATGGCAAGTGTATGGAGCATACAAAGGCCAACCAAACCAAACCAAACCAAAACAGAGTCATGACATGGTAAAACATCACCAAAAACATGCTGAAATGTGTGCACCATCCTTGCGGTGTGAGTGCATGCACACTAGCTTTCACCTCACAATTCCATATTCAAAGGAATATTTCATGTAGCACTTTATTAAGTGCTCCATATTTTCCTCTCTTTCCGATGTGGGACAAAGTCCCCAAGATTAATTAATGTTTTCCCAAGAAAAACAAATGTAGACATCCCATTTTTGACCGACCTTAAGACGCAGACGTCACCAATTGAGCGCTCGGTGATGATGCATATTGTGCTCGTTCTGAGGTTTCAGAGTCTCGACTGTAAGCCTTGCCTCCGGACTTCGGGGCTCTTTTGTGCTTTGCCTCGATTTGCGAACCAGGTCCTGTTTTCTCTATTTTCTCTTCCCAAAGGGAGGGAGAGGTCTCGTAGACCATCTCTCAGTGGCCGTAGGCTACGTTTCGTGGTCGTAGGCCATTTTTCTCGTTTAGAGCCCAGTTTTCGATTTTCGAAGCCGGCGGCCGTGTGCCTCGGTTCGGGACCGCTTAACTACCTCCGTTTGCTCTGGATTTTGGCACACACCTTGTTTCCTCCCTTTAGAGGGACACTGTGGCCCGGGAGACCACCTTCGTGGTCATACGCCACTTCCGGTGCCTAACAGCCTATTTTCGAGGCCCCGAACTGCGCGTTTTGGCCCCCAAACCTTCGTTTGGCATCCGTCTTGGTCCATTTTTGGTAGGGACCCTATTTTCATTGCAAGGGAGGTGGTAGTATGGTGGGAGGCCACTTGTTCCCCTTGGAAACCAGCTTTCTCTTTTTCTCTCTCCTCCAGCTGATTATTCTAACAGAAAACTGGTTTTTCTCACTTTTGAGCCACAATTTCTGTTTTTCATACCACCATTGTGTTGTGCTCATCTGGGAGGCCACCAATATGGGTAGGCCGACCAGTAATTCTTCTTGACCCTTTTGAACCATGCTAAAAAGCTGGTTTTTCTCTCTCTTGGGTCACATTTTCTAGTTTTCCACCATACAGCTGTGTTGCACTCATCTGAGAGGCCACCTTTCTGGGGTGGCCGGCCAGCATTTCTCCTCGAACCTTTTGACCCCTGGTCGGCCGACTAGGGGGAGTGGCTGGCCGACCACTTGAACTGGTCGGCCTGCTTCTTGCTTTTTGCTGTCTCTGAATGCATCACAGTTGTGCCAGCTATGAGGCATTTGGACCATCCTCCATACACGTGTATGGAGGATATTTGAAGCTTCCAAGAGAAGCTTTAGAGCCTCTCCTCTATAAAGGAGAGGCTTTTCTTCATTTGCAAGGGTTCAACAATTTTGTTTAAGGCATACACACACTTCCCTCTATAGCCCACTATTCCAAGCTCCAAACCCTAATATTCTTGCACCATTTGCACTACACCTCATAGCCTACCACCTCCACCATCCATCCAAGCATCTTGGAGCTGATTTTTAAAGGTTAAAGAACTCCCATCTTGGTCCAAAAGTTGTTGGAAATCTGCTCTTCAAGGGTGAGTCTCTATTTCCCATTTTCTTGCATTATTTTTCTCCATTGATTAGCCTTATTTGCAAGCTTTTTTGGACTTTGTCATAAACTTAAAAGTGTCTTATTTTGAGCTTCTCTTGAAGTTTTATTGAGGACACTTTTCTGTTTGAGGCCATCTACCTCCTTGTATGCTCTATCCCTCTTTGTAGGCTTATTTTGCATCATATCTTAGCCTTGCTTGTGAGCATTTTTGAGATTTATCATAAACTGAAAAGAGTCTTATTTTGAGGCCCTCTTGATGTTTGATTAAGGTCACTTTTCTGTTTGGAGTCACCTTCCCCTTTGCATGCTTCATTCCCTCATGTTTAAGGCTATGCATTAGAGCATTTGTGTTGGCCTTGGTTTGCCCTTTTAGCCACTGAAATCTAGTGGATTTTCAATGGCTTAGATGTGTCTTTGAGCCCTAAAATCAGAGGGGGGTGACCCCCTCTCTCCTTGTCTTGTTTGTTGGCCCTTTTGGCCTTCCAAAAGGGGCCCATCTTGCATGCTTTGAAGTCTTGTTTTAGGCCCTATTATGTGAGTTTTGAGGTCTGCCTTAGCTCTTTCCAGAGCCCCTTTGGCCATATTTTATGTCTATGATGCATGTGTAGAACAATTCCATTGAAGGCCTTTCAAAGGGGCCTTTCATTGCATGCTTCCTAGACTAATTTCAGGGCCTTTTTGGTGAGTTTCAGGGCTATCATAACTTATTTCCAGAGGTGGTTTTGCCCTTTTGTCTGTCTATCATGTATGTGTAGAACAACCCCTCGCATGGCTTTCCAAAGGGGCTCATCATTATTGCATGTGTTGACTGAGTTTCAGTGGTTATTTGGGCATATTTTGGCATGAAATACTTCTTTTTCTGGCTGGTTGGGTGAGCCCTCATATGCTTCATATAGTTGTAGAACAACTCATGGTTCACTAGCTTTCTTTGCATGCTTTATAGGCCATTGATTCTAGCATATTTTGGCTATGCCTTAAACTGATAATGTGCTTATTTTGGACTACCCTAGCTCTGTTTTTGGGTCTTGTGGTCGAATGATGTTAGTTTTTCATGCTTGTAGTTCAAGGTCCATGCTTAGCTTTGAGTTTTGAGATCCATTCCATGCATATACTGAGGTGTGTTCATGTTTTGAGCCTATTATTCATCACATTTCTGAGCTTGTTTGAATGCCATGTTTCCATGTTTTCATCTCTTTAAATACGTTTGAGAGTCGAACTTGTATACCCCATTTACCGACCATTGAATGAGCTCCATTTCGTTGCATTCCGAGTCATCATTTTAGGTCAATTTCCCACTGTTTCAAACCTGCCTAGGGTCTTTTGGGGGTTGGTTTTTCCTTTGGTGCATTGCTTTGGGTACCTCTAGTGTATCACACTTCACTAGTTTCGGTACCCGGGCCCCCTAGCTTGCATTGTGTGCCATATTTGCATGTTTCGGGACCATATTTCATGCTGTTTCAAAGCTGTAAGTTATGCTATTCCATGCCATCTTTCATCCCTTGCCATGCTTTGGTAGAGTGGCATTTGATGCCTTAGGTTCGGTCCTTGGTATTTGTGCATGTGTGCACGCTTTTCGGTTGTCTCATTTTCATCTAATGGCCACTGATGTGAGTGTGGCTGAGGTCCACTCATGTTGGTGTAAGTCCATCGTGCATTGTGTATGCCATTTCGGTCCATAGCATTGTGTATGCCATTTCATAGCATTGCGTATACTAGGTTGTATGTTAGTCGCATTGTGTATGCCATCTCATTTGCATTGTGTTTTGGGATAGGAGTTAGCCCAAGCACGGGAAACGAGGGAAATTTCGTACTCCGAGTGACGGAACGTGTCTCAATTCCCGGTCACCGACACTCCGGATTACCCATAATGGAGTTTAGGTCTTGTTGTGTTTATATGTGCTTTCATCTCACATCGAGTCGTGCAATTCGACTCCTCGGCCATCATGCATCAAGATGCATGATTGGTGGCACGAGGATCGAGGACTACACTCCCTGAAGAGTAGTCATGCATACATATGTGAAAATACTTTGTTGTGCCCCTTTCTTGCTCTCTGTTGCAGCAAATCAGAAATCAATAGCTTTCTAAAGCCTTGCACAACATTCCGGGATTAATTGCAAACAGAGGCGAATCGGGGCATCGCAATGGATTTCCGCGCCAGGCAACTCAAGCATGCATCTTCCATTATTTGGAACAGAGCTGAGGCGGTCCATAAGCTTGCATGCTAGTTTATCCGCTTTCCTAGTTAATTTGTTAATTAATTAGGGTTTTGTAACATTTAATTATTTATTCGGACTGCATTATTCTTTCGGACCCTCCGAGCGAGGGCACAATTATAATAAGTGGCGTGCGTGTGATGTATGTCTTCCAACCCCACGTCTTTCTCCCTTTTATTTACCAGCTTATAATGGTTAGATTAGGGCATGTTTCAATTAACATACTTATGCTTGCATGTTTACATCATTCACCTGTCTTGCATACACCGGGCTCGGCGCATCATACTAACTGCATTTGTATTTCAATTCCAAATTGAATACATGTTAGTTGTAGCATCATCACATGTCATCTTTAGAATAGCCGAGCCTATTGTAATTACATTCCTGCATGTGTTGCATTAGGCATTTTTGTATAGTTAGGATCATGCATGGATTTCTAACATAGCTTTTGTTTTGGCTTGGAGTACTCAGTAAGTGTTTATGCTTTAGCATCCTTGCATGTGTGTGAGTGACTGCCATGATAGCATGCTTACCATGAGGCTACGTGCTTACGTGGTATACCTGCCTGAATGCCTGTAGGTGAAGGTTGGGTTAGTTGGATTGGAACAATTCATCAATTATGAGTTTTAAGTCCACTTGAGAGTAGCAAATCATCTTGTTTTCTAAGCCCACCCGAGGGTGGCAAAATCTGCATTTTAAGCCTACTTGCGAGTAGCAAACCATTTTCAAAACAAACATGAGATGTGTTGTTCCAATTCAGGCGATCCGGTCTATATTTGTATGCTGTGCGCATCACGTAGTAAATCTAGGCTAATAACCGGAATAAAAACGCATAATGTTTTCAAAACTAGATATCATGGTTAGTAGAGGCCGATCTTTGATCGGGCGAGCGGGGGTGCTCACGAAGTGACCTTCCCCAATCGTACCCAAGTTCCCGAGCCAAGGCAACTTTGGTGATTACGGACACGTGGCCTTAGGCAATGAGTCAGGTTTCCTAAATTCCCTAAAATAAAATATTTAGGTGGCGACTCTGTATCTGGCAAAGCAGTCCATGTTTGCACTTCTTTCAAAAAAATCTGTTTTCAAAAATAATTTTCTGGATTTGGACTCTTTGATAATTCATCGGTCTTACATTGCACTCTGTGAGATTAGATACAGGAACGTGCTGAACTGTAGTGAGCCCAATAAACAAAACGGGGGGGAATTCCTTCCCGGGACATTCGGGGACGTCTCCAGTTTCTGGCGACTCTGCTGGGGACTTAGAGAACTTGACTCGAACTCGTGATATCTGGTTTTTACTACACTTGTGTGTTTCTTTGCATTGCATTTACATTGGTGCGCCTAGGACACTGTGTTTGTCGTATGCTATTCCTGAATGGTTTACCGGAGGCTCACTTTGAGAAGCGTGCCATAAGGCTAACCGGTTGCGGGCTCTGCCACAACGGGAACACAAACCCCGATTTTACCGGGACACCCTTTTTTACCATTCGACCTAGTGCATATTCGGAATCCATAGTGACCATTCCAAACTAGGACAGGTTACTTACCCGATTATAGGTTGTTTGAAACCGCTGTGTGCGTAGTGAAACCCTAGCTCCTGACAAAATAAGACAGGGAAACCCTCCCCCAACATAGGGGTGTTTTGGCTCTCATTTGCCTCCTATGTGCTGTCAGAGTGTGTCTCTGCATGGCTATGTATATTAGTTTGCAAGTCTGGGTATCAGGCCTGAGGGCATCAGTATGTGGAGAATCAGTTTGACCTGAGGGTATCAATTTACAGGCAGAATCTTGGACAGAATTCAGTAGAAAGCACAGTTATTCGGCTGCTCATATCTGTTTTGGTGAAATCAGGCTGAGATGCTACATGTTTTCTCTTTTGCTAGGTAGTCTTGGAACCATAACTTCAAAAGGCTCTGAGATCCCCCGGATTCATTGGACTTGTGTTGATAGACTTTGTTGGGTCAGAGATTCAATTCAAGGGCAATCAGTGTTCCTTTGCCAGAGGCAGGGTAAAAGGGGCCAGTCAGGCACAGATCACCAGTTCAGCAGTTACCAGATCAGTGGCCCTTATCCACCCCACCAGTGAATAGTCAGGTTGAGGCCTCAGTTTTTATCACAGAGATAGATATACCAGTCAGTCAACCAGAACAGCAGAACATGGCAGGGATAGAGGAAATGATGCGTCAACTCCAAGAAACTATGAAACTCATGCAGCAAGACGCTGCCCGCCAGACGGAATTTGCCAAACAGCAGGCTGCGATCATGGCCCAGCAGGCTGAGCTAATCACCAGGCTGCAACAGCAAACCGGAGCATTTGCTTCGCACCAAGCCCCTCCCTCACAAGGAGTTCCAGCACCCAAGGAGGCACCAAATGTCCAGGGAGATACGGACATTCCGACAGGACCGACTCCGCCCCCAATCCTACCCCAATTATCCAAAACACCCACCAACCTGCCGGATTCTCCCTTTGAGTCCGAGATGGACCCCACAGCATTGAAGGTGAGCAAGCTTGAAAAGCTGTTCAAGAAATCTCAAGGCGTCAAGTCCATCCCGGACATTGAGGATGGGTATACCGATGAGGCCGTGACGCTGCCAAACCGCTTTAAAATGCCACATATCGACCACTTTGACGGGTCTGGGGATCCCATGGTGCACTTACGGCTGTTTTCAAACATATTAAGGCCGATGGGCCTCACCAAACTACATAAGCTTTCTTTATTCGGTCGAACCCTGTCGGGTGTGGCGGCCATCTGGTACGCAAAACTGGAAGACGGTGTTAAGAAGAATTGGGATGAGATGGCCGAGGCTTTTGATGCTCAGTACTCCTATAATACACAGATCGAGGTCACAACCCGTGATCTCAAGACGACTAGGCAGGAGCCTAAGGAGAGTTTTTCTGACTTCGTAACCCGGTGGAGGGCCAAGGCCTCAATGATGACCACTAGGCCCACTGACAAAGATCAGATTCGAATGATTGTGCGTAATCTCCAGCCCAAGCTTTTGCAGAAAATGATCGTCCTCCCTTTCCCCACCTTTTTAGATTTACATGAGATGGGAGTACAGATCGAGGACGCTATGAAGCAGGGCCTTCTTGACCAGGAGAAAGAGCAGCCCAGGAAGGCGTTTTCCCGCAGTTCAAATGTGACCACCAGTGGTGATGCAGCTGCAAGATCTTCTGAAGTGGGCATGGTTACCACCACCACATCAAAAACAGCTACCCTGTTCACCGGTGCGTCCGGAAGTAGCTCACAAAAAACCAAATATCCACCACGAGTCAAGAGGGTTTTTACCCCACTTTTTATGCCTTTGTCAAAGGCTCTAGAGGCCTTACTCCAGAAGAGATATCTGAAACCATTGGAACAACGGCCTCTACCCGATCCTATCCCTCCAAAACATGACCAGACTAAGTACTGCGCCTACCATCAATAAACCGGTCATGACATTAACAATTTCTTTCGTCTGCGCCATGATGTACAGGATCTGTTTGACAACAAGGTCATCGCCGCACCAGCTCAGCAAGGTCTATCGCCACTGGATCAGTGAACTTGGGGGATAGTGCGAATATGTGATCAGTGGATGAACCACCTGCGGGCGGCACTCAGTTTATTCCAGATGCGGTGTGTGGCACGCACTGTTTTGAGCATTTACGAATGCTGGTTTTTGTAGCTTCTGACTTGGGTGTTGAGCCAGTTCTGTGGTTTTGTTTTGAGTCTGTCTCTTTGTTTTGAGTTAGTCTTTTTTATTAAGGGTCTGTCTTGTTGTATCGAGTCAGTCTTGTTATACAGAAGTCGGGTGATTCCGGGGGTGTTACTTCGGATATCACTATTTTGTTTTGTGTTTGTCCTTTTGTTTTCTTTTGAGTCTGTTTCTGCCGGGGAGCCAGTTATGCCAACAGATCTGAATAAAACAGTAGCGATTTTCACACCCGTGTGTTTGCTTCTGCCTTACGCCAGTTGTGCCAAAAATTTGAATGAAACGACAGTACTTTTTACCTGATCTTCTGTGCCTTGAAATCATTGTATTGACCTAAGCTTTTCAAAACTTTTTCTAACACTGCGGTGAAAACAAAGGGGAAGGAATTCCTCGAGTTTTGCAAAAATTTGATCAATTGAGAGAAAGATAGGCATGCTAAGCCCTTAATGAATGAGATCATGCTTGTTAATGTGAGTATTGAGAAGGATCCTGGCTTGATCCAGATTGGTTCTACATTGTCTTCAGCGCGAGCGACTAGTCGCTTTCTTAAAAGATTTCAAAAAAAATGTTTTGCGCGGTCCTGCGAAGACCTGTGTGGAATTGCTCTTGAGATTATGCAGCTTAGGATCGCTCTCAGCCTCGAGACTCGACCCCTCTTAATTTCAAAACCTTGAACTTGGATTCAGAATGTTCAACGGTCAACCACCATGCAAAGCCCATGTGGCCGGATCAAAAGCAGCCCTTGAACTAGGGGCAAGTCAGATCAAGAAGATCGGATGTCGTCAAAAGAAGCTTGCAAAGCTAGATCAGAAGCACCCCTCGAACTAGGGGCAAAAATGTCAGATGTTCTCGAAAAGTCAAAGACGAAGATCGGCAAGAATGTCAAATCCCAGAGGGGAGAAAAGAATAAAGTATTGTTGAAGGATAACTGAGTTCCTACCCACAACACTAGGGGCAAATTCACCCTCCATTGGATGGACTTCTACATCATCAGCGAACAGCAGCCATTCTCCTGGATTCAGATGACTTTAGGATCTCAAAACCATTTGACATGGACAAAGCTGCACCTTTACCCTTGAGAGGTTCGCTGGGCCAAAAATCCAAAAGGGCAACCCAGGCAAAAGTTAGAGCAAGAAAAAAAAAATGCAAAAAAAAAATGACGAAAAAGAAATAAAAAAAAATCTTGAAAAGATTGAAGATAAGAACAAAAAGATTTGAAAAAAAGAAAAACAGAGCTCACAAGGTTGAAAACCCGAAAGGGTGGCCTTGGCAAAAGTTAGAGCGCAAAAAGAGAGGTTAATACCCGAGTGTACCTTAACCCCAGAACTACGCAAGGCTTGATTCCTATGTTTGGGATATGTAGGCAACTTCATTCTGAAGTCCAGCCATAAAACACTTCAAATCCGACTGTGTCCATGTGATGGTTCTGGTCATCTTTGTTTTCTCTGTATCCGAGAATTTGGTTATAATTGTCACTGTAAGGACTGGTTGCCATGTGCTGCGGCGCTAGTGAGAACTGGTTGCCATGTGCTGCGGCGCTATTCAAACTAGGGGCAACTTTCCGTTGCTATACAGTGTGCCGCGGTGCTATTCAAACAAGGGGCAACTTTCCGTTGCCATGCAGTGTCCTTCAAGCAAGGGGCAATTTTCCTTCAGATCTGAGGTTGTACATCTCGAGGGTAGGTTCCGTGCTCGTTGAGCAATGGCCGTTTGTAAAAACAGTTTTTGAGAATTTTTACTGAGGTTGACTATTTTTCTCGAAAAGTATTCCATTTTCCAAAACTGGACCGTTTCTTGGACCCAAAAAGGAAAATTTTCAGTGCTCATAACCTAACTTGCATGATTTCAAACCAGAAAATTGAACAAGCATGTTAATCTAACTCTCATGTCGGTCAAAATTGTTTTAGTAGAAAACCAAAACAAACAAAATTGGTCAAAATGATGAACTAGGGGCACAGTTGAGTCAGGTTTCTTGTTTTTTCCCCGTTGCCAATGCATTTGCCAGAAAGGGCACCATACTTGCCAAGAAGGGCACTCTCTCTGCCAGAAAAGGGCACAGCTGAAACTGTCAACAAAAGAGCTGAAAGCTCTCTCATCCTCCAAGTAACGAGGTATCAAGCCAAGTGCGAAGCACGAACTGGAATGGATCAAGATATCCCACTCTCTCATGTGGACAGATCTAACCACGTCCAAACTCCCCGATAGAGCATCGATAGCTGATGTCAGCTGCAGATTCGCTACACGCTTAGTTGCAGCACAACCCCTCTGTGGGAGGAACTCACTAGCTGCATGCAGAAAAAGAAGAATCTAGCTGAGTGCTAGGGACAAGAGCCCACAACTTTTTGTTTATCCATCAACCACCCTGGGGAGGGATGAAAAATGAGAGATTAAAGAATAGAGAGATACGTGCTGAGAGGAAAAGCGAGGAAAGGGTTTTGAGAGAAAAACCGAGCTTGAAGGCTGAGTGATATGAGAATCACAAATGAGAAAGGGTGGGAAACAATACCTAGAAAAACAGGCTCCCTGTGCACGTCTGAGCGTCGTGTCTTTTTGTTTTATCTTGATTCTTGTTTTGAGTCATTTCAAGTGTTACTCGATGTGTTTAAGTTGTTTACCTTTTGTTTTCCGTTGTTGAGTCGTAGTGCGCTATGTTCAGTCATAGGCTCAATACCCCGGTCAAAAACTCATCTCTCAATTTCAAAATTAAAATCGTTTTACGCTCAGATTGCCGTGCCGTTCTCCACATCTGTGCAAAACAGGATTGGTTCTTTCATAAAGTCGCAGGGTTCAACCTAGGTCATGTCAGAACAGTAAAGCCAGGACCTATCTGAAGCTATATGGGTTCCAGACTGCAAAGCAAAAGAAAAGAGGAAATATCGAGCATCTGAGTTTGTTTTAACTTCAGTAAGTTCCGAGATTGCATTCCGTGTGTACCTCTTCAGGTCTTGCTAATGCTCCGAAGTATGAGTGTGCCTCTACCTCAAGCTCAAGATCAAGTCTACTTCAAGCCAAAATGGCGATCAGAAGTGCTCTCCCTGAGTACCATTCCCTGCCAGAGGCATCTTGGCTGTGTTCGCAATGAGTTCCTAGGAGACCAACTGTGACGGTGGAAACTAGAGTTCAAATGGCTGTTGCCTAGAACGCAAAGGTTCGGGATTTTCGAGACTAAAGTCTGGTTTAAATACCCAGAGGCGTGTCCTCGGCTTGAAATCTGTATGGAAGCCTCATAGGTTGAGATAGCGTGTATGCACCTCAATTCTGGATACCGAACCAACCTAGTCTGTCACCCCGTTGGAGAATAGGGAAAGTTGTGAATATGATCAAGAAGCAAGGCAGCATCCAAAGTGTTCTACGCGAAGAACCCTTGTCAGTATTTCAGATCCTTTGTACTGTGAGTTGAAGGTAAGTGTTCGAAGAGCACGAAGGGAGATCCCCGTCAGAGTAGAGCGGTTCACCGCCACTCACCTCATGAGGCGCTTTCTAAAACGTTGTTTTGTCTATTTATTGTTTTCCTTAAACATCATGCATTGTATGGCATTGTACCTATCAAGTTTCTTTCTCATTCATGCACGATATTGTATGTACGGTTCATTCAAAGAAGTTTTGTTTGAGATCATTTATTTAGTGTACCAATCACACTTCTTTCAGTTAGTGTATCAATCACACTTCATTTATTTAGTGTATCAATCACACCTCATTCACACTTTCTTCATTCGCTTAGTGTATCAATCACACATCATTTATTTGGTGTATCAATCACACTCTCTTCGCTTAGTGTATCAAATCACATTTCTTTCATTTTCTATATATATCACACACATTCTTATTTTCTGTATCTATCACACACATTCTCATTTTCTGTATCTATCACACACATCCTCATTTTGTGTATCTATCATGCATATATTCACTTCATTTACTTTAGTGTATCCATCACACTTCATTACCTTTTGTGTATCCATCACACTTGTTCACTAAGTGCATCTATCACACTTCATGTTCACATTTAGTATATCAATCATACTCTGTTCGCTAAGTGCATCTATCACACTTCGTGTTCACATTTAGTGTATCTATCATACTCTGTTCACTTGGTGCATCTATCACACTTCGTGTTCACATTCAGAATATCAATCATACTTTGTTCACATAGTGCATCTATCACACTTTGTGTTCACCTTTAGTGTATCCATCGCACCTGTTCATATAGTGCATCTATCACACTTTGTGTTCACATTTAGTATATCAATCATACTCTGTTCACTAAGTGCATCTATCACACTTCGTGTTCACATTTAGTGTATCTATCATACTCTGTTCACTTGGTGCATCTATCACACTTCGTGTTCACATTCAGAACATCAATCATACCCTATTCACATAGTGCATCTATCACACTTTGTGTTCACATTTAGTATATCAATCATACTCTGTTCACTAAGTGCATCTATCACACTTCGTGTTTACCTTTAGTATATCTATCATACTCTGTTCACATAGGGCATCTATCACACTTTGTGTTCACCTTTAGTGTATCTATCATACTCTATTCACATAGTGCATCTATCACACTTTGTGTTCACTTTTAGTGTATCTATCATACTTTGTTCACATAGTGCATCTATCACACTTTGTGTTCACCTTTAGTGTATCCATCACACCTGTTCACATAGTGCATCTATCACACTTTGTGTTCACCTTTAGTGTATCTATCATACTTTGTTCACATAGTGCATCTATCACACTTTGTGTTCATCTTTTGCATATCTATCATACTTTGTTCACTAAGTGCATCTATCACACTTTGTGTTCACCTTTTGTGTATCCATCACACTTTGTTCACTAAGTGCATCTATCACACTTTGTGTTCACCCTTTGTGTATCTATCACACACTCACATTGTGTATCCATCACACGTTTACTTTGTGTTTCTATCACACTTCGTTTGTTTCGTGTATCCATCACACGTTCACTTTAGTGTATCTATTGCACATACTTACTCACTCTGTGTATCTATCACACTTCGTTCACCTTTATGTATCTATCGCACATGTTCGTGAGAATTGCATAATTTCCTTACATCCTTTCTGCATGTAATATAGTTTGGTTTGAATTCATCTGCTTAAACTGTTGCGTGTTCGCTTCATTACAGTTTGCTGCTTTGCATGATCATGAGTTACTGTTGGCTTGGTGCATATCATTTTGCATTTTTCCCCCCACCTGCGGGCATGCCTGCGGGCGCATCTCTTTTGTCTTGCCTGTTTGTCTAAGTCTTCGGCCTTGTCAAAAATGGGTCGTCTTCGGGCTTTGACACTCACTCCTGTCACTTATGACTTTCGAGTTCTATCAAAGAGGGGCAACTGTAGACACCCCATTTTTGACCGACCTTAAGACTCAGACGTCACCAATTGAGCGCTCGGTGATGATGCATATTGTGCTCGTTCTGAGGTTTCAGAGTCTTGGCTGCGAGCCTTGCCTCCGGACTTCAGGGCTCTTTTGTGCTTTGCCTCAGTTTGCGAACCAGGTCCGTTTTCTCTGTTTTCTCTTCCCGAAGGGAGGGAGAGGTCTCGTAGACCATCTCTCAGTGGCCGTAGGCTACGTTTCGTGGTCGTAGGCCATTTTTCCCGTTTGGAGCCCAATTTTCGATTTTCGAAGCCGTCGACCGTGTGCCTCGGTTCGGGACCGCTTAACTACCTCTGTTTGCTCCGATTTTTGGCACACACCTTGTTTCCTCCCTTTAGAGGGACACTGTGGCCGAGGAGACCACCTTCGTGGTCATACGCCACTTCCGGTGCCTAACAGCCTGTTTTCGGGGCCCCGGACTGCACGTTTTGGCCCCCGAACCTTCGTTTTGCATCCGTCTTGGTCCATTTTTGGTAGGGACCCTATTTTCATTGCAAGGGAGGTGGTAGTATGGTGGGAGGCCACCTTTTTCCCTTGGAAACCAGCTTTCTCTTTTTCTCTCTCCTCCAGCCGGTTTTCTGACAGAAAATTGGTTTTTCTCACTTTTGAGCCACAATTTCTGGTTTTTCATACCACCATTGTGTTGTGCTCATCTGGGAGGCCACCAATATGGGTAGGCCAACCAGTATTTCTTCTTGACCCTTTTGAACCTTGCTAAAAAGCTGGTTTTTCTCTCTCTTGGGTCACATTTTCTAGTTTTCCACCATACAGCTGTGTTGCACTCATCTAGGAGGCCACCTTTCAGGGGTGGCCGGCCAACATTTCTCCTTGAACCTTTTGACCCCTGGTCGGCCGACTAGGGGGAGTGGCCGGCCGACCACTTGAACTGGTCGGCCTGCTTCTTGCTTTTTGCTCTCTCTGAATGCATCACAGCTGTGCCAGTTGGGAGGCATTTGAAGCTTCCAAGAGAAGCTTTAGAGCCTCTCCTTTATAAAGGAGAGGCTTGTCTTCATTTGCAAGGGTTTAACAATTTTTTTTAAGGCATACACACACTTCCCTCCATAGCCCACTATTACAAGCTCCAAACCCTAATATTCTTACACCATTTGCACTACACCTCATAGCCTACCACCTCCACCATCCACCCAAGCATCTTGGAGCTGATTTTTAGAGGTTAAAGAACTCCCATCTTGGTCCAGAAGTTGCTGAAAATCTGCTCTTCAAGGGTGAGTCTCTATTTTCCCTTTTCTTGCATTATTTTGCTCCATTGATTAGCCTTATTTGAAAGATTTTCTGGACTTTTTCATAAACTGAAAAGTGCCTTATTTTGAGCTCCTCTTGAAGTTTTATTGAGGACACTTTTCTGTTTGAGGCCATCTACCTCCTTGTATGCTCTATCCCTCTTTGTAGGCTTATTTTGCATCATATTTTAGCCTTGCTTGTGAGCATTTTCGAGATTTGTCATAAACTAAAAAGAGTCTTATTTTGAGCCCCTCTTGATGTTTGATTAAGTTCACTTTTCTGTTTGGGGTCACCTTCCCCTTTGCATGCTTCATTCCCTCATGTTTAAGGCTATGCATTAGAGCATTTGTGTTGGCCTTGGTTTGCCCTTTTAGCCACTAAAATCTAGCGTATTTTCAGTGGCTTAGATGTGTCTTTGAGCCCTAAAATTAGAGGGGGGTGACCCCCTCTCTCCTTGTCTTGTTTGTTGGCCCTTTTGGCCTTCCAAAGGGGCCTTTCATTGCATGCTTCCTAGACTAATTTCAAGGCCTTTTTAGTGAGTTTTAGGGTTGTCATAACTTATTTTCAGAGGTGGTTTTTCCCTTTTATTTGTCTATCATGTATGTGTAGAACAACCCCTCGCATGGCTTTCCAAAGGGGCTCATCATTGTTGCATGTGTTGACTGAGTTTCAGTGGTTATTTGGGCATATTTTGGCATAAAATATTTCTTTTTTTGGCTGGTTGGGTGAGCCCTCATATGCTTCATATAGTTGTAGAACAACTCATGGTTCACTAGCTTTCTTTGCATGCTTTATAGGCCATTGATTCTAGCATATTTTGGCTATGCCTTAAACTGATAATGTGCTTATTTTGAACTGCCCTAGCTCTGTTTTTTGATCTTGTGGTCGAATGATGTTAGTTTTGCATGCTTGTAGTTCAAGGTCCATACTTAGCTTTGAGTTTTGAGATCCATTCCATGCATATACAGAGGTGTGTTCATGTTTTGAGCCTATTATTCATCACATTTCCGAGCTTGTTTGAATGCCATGTTGCCATGTTTTCATCTCTTTAAATGCGTTTGAGAGTCGGACTTGTATACCCCATTTACCGACCATTGAATGAGCTCCATTTCGTTGCATTCCGAGTCATCATTTTAGGTCAATTTCCCACTGTTTCAGACCTGCCTAGGGTCATTTAGGGGTTGGTTTTTCCTTTGGTGCATTGCTTTGGGTACCTCTAGTGTATCGCACTTTACTAGTTTCGGTACCCGGGCCCCCTAGCTTGCATTGTGTGCCATATTTGCATGTTTCGGGACCATATTTCATGCTGTTTCAGAGCTGTAAGTTATGCTATTCCATGCCATCTTTCATCTCTTGCCATGCTTTGGTAGAGTGGCATTTGATGCCTTAGGTTCGGTCCTTGGTATTTGTGCATGTGTGCACGCTTTTCAGTTGTCTCATTTTCATCTAATGGCCACTGATGTGAGTGTGGCTGAGGTCCACTCATGTTGGTGTAAGTCCATCGTGCATTGTGTATGCCATTTCGGTCCATAGCATTGTGTATGTTGAGTTGCATGTTAAAGCATTGTGTATGCCATGTTATATCGAGCATTGTGTATGTCATTTCATAGCATTGCGTATGCTAGGTTGTATGTTAGTCGCATTGTGTATGCCATCTCATTTGCATTGTGTTTTGGGATAGGAGTTAACCCACGCACGGGAAACGAGGGACATTTCGTACTCCGAGTGACAGAACGTGTCTCAATTCCCGGTCACCGACACTCCGGATTACCCATAATGGAGTTTAGGTCTTGTTGTGTTTATATGTGCATTCATCTCACATCGAGTCGTGCAATTCGACTCCTCGGCCATCATGCATCGAGATGCGTGATTGGTGGCACGAGGATCGAGGACTACACTCCCTGAAGAGTAGTCATGCATACATATGTGAAAATACTTTGCTGTGTCCCTTTCTGGCTCTCTGTTGCAGCAAATCAGAAATCAGTAGCTTTCTAAAGCCTTGCACAGCATTCCGGCAGTAATTGCAAACAGAGGCGAATCGGGGCATCGCAATGGATTTCCGCACAAGGCAACTCGAGCATGCATCTTTCATCATTCGGAACAGAGCTGAGGCGGTCCATGGATTTGCATGCTAATTTACTTGCTTTCCTAGTTAAATTGTTAATTAATTAGGGTTTTTACTAGCGGTCGTGTAATTTCTATGTCGGGACTGTAATTATTTATTCGGCCCTCCGAGCTGAGGCACATTGTAATAAGAGTGCGTGCGTGGATGTATGTCTTCCAACCACACGCTTTTCCCTTTTATTACCAAGCTTATGATGGTTAGATTAGGCGCATGTTTCAATTAGCATACTTCATGCTTAGCATGTTGTGCTCATCAATCTGTCTTACATCACCCGGCTCGGCGCATCAGACCTAACTGCAATTTGGCTCATTCAATTCCAAATTGAATACATTTAGGTGTTAGCATCAATCACCATGCCATGTTTAGGTTAGCCGAGCCTATTCTGATTGCATTCTGTATGTGTTACATTAGGCAATTTGACATGAACTAGGACCATGCATGTTGGCTAACTAGTTTATTGTTTTGGCACGGAGTAGGATGTAAGTGTTTATGCTTTAGCATCCCGCATGCGTGTGAGTGTTGCCATGACAGTATGCTTGCCATGCGGCTAAATGCTTATGTGATAAATTGTTTGAATGCCTGTGGGCGAAGGTTGGACTGCCTGAGTTGGAAAAGTTCATTGGAAATCCGTATTTTAGCCTGCTTGCGAGTAGCAAATTCCAAAGTATTTTTTGAGACAAACGGATATGCAATGCTTATTTCCAAGTTAGGCAATCTAGTCTATACTTGTATGCCGTATGCATCACATAATAATTCTAGGCTAATAATCGGAATAAGAACACATAACGTTTTCAAAAACGGATATCACGGTTAGTAGAGGCCGATCTTCGGATCAGGCTAGAGGGGGTGCTCATAGCTGACCTTCCCCAATCGTACCCAAGCTCCCGAGCCGAGGCTACTTTGGTGATGACGGACACGTGGCCATTGGCACGAGTCATGGGTTTCCTAAATTTCTCCAAAAATAAAATATTTAGGTGGCGACTCTGTATCTAGCAAAGCAATCCATGTTTGGCACTTCTTTCAAAAAAAATCTGTTTTCAAAAACGATTTGCCGAATTTGGGCTCTTTGATAATTCATCGGTCTTGCATTGCACTCTGCGAGATTAGATACAGGACTGTGACATTGAGTCCTGAACTGTAGTGAGCCCAATGAACAAAACGGGGGGGGATTCCCTCCCGGGACGTTCGGGGATGTCTACAACAAGGAAGGTTTTGAAAACACCTAAAAAATTAAACTATAAATTTTAAAAACCATTTTAAAAATTCCCCAACAAAATATATATATTATATGTATGTTATTTACGAGTCTCATACAACTAAAATCTACTCAAATGGGAGAGTAGTGAATTGGTGCTCCGCCCATCAATGGTCTTAGAGCATCTTCAATAGACACTTCAAGAGCGTATTAGTATAGGACATTAGGATAGTTAACTAACACAATTTTGTTTTTCTGTTTTTTTTTTTTTGGCGGGGGTGTTTCAATGTATTTGTTAATTAGTTTTATTTTATAAGTGTGGTTTCTCTCAAATTTTCATCCTAATTTGAGAGAATGTTTGGATTTAATAGGTTTATTTTTAAACTGATTTCGATGATCCCTATTGTTCACTTTTTAAGACTCGTTTAATAAATATTTATACAAAACATCAAAATAATTGAATATCGGTAACTATATGTTTGAATTATATTTATTTTAAAAACTAGACAATAAATATAATCTCAAGAATAGTCATTCATTTTTGTAATACAATTTTGATTCAAACATGTAATTATCGATATTTGATCATCTTGATTCTTTGCATGAATATTTTACTCAACGAGTTTTAAAAAGTGAACGGTTGAATCACAGAAATCGGTTCCAAAATGGACTTACCATGTTCAAATGCGCTTTCAATTTGATATGGCCAACTTGAAATAAGTCAAACACTTATTTTATATACATATTTAAGTGGTCTCAACTCTTACATAATACATTTTTTAACATACATTTTGATTACATTACTAGAACACCCACTCATCCTTTAAGTTAACGAGCATTTAACACAAAATTTAAACTTGACTTTTACTATAATTTATATATATATATAATATACTCTTAGCATATACATTTTGATAGTCTATTCCAAATACTCTTAAATAAATTTGGAGAGTCTTAACGAACCATTAGAAATTTGGCTAGTCGTTAATTTTACGATCTCCAAATATTAGTTTTCATCTATCCACATACAACGTAACTCGGGCCCAATTGAGCTAGACTATGAGGGCGGTACCTTGAATTATCATAAAATATAATAAATAAAAATCATTTTATCCTGTTATGGTTTGAGCCTCAAGTACTTTACTCCTTTATAGTTCAAACGTGGTATGCGATTTTGGACCAAAGTGAAACTTTTAACATTGTTAAAATGACTATAATATCCTCAAATTTTATGCTTTTTTATTTTATTTTATTTTTATCTACTCTCAAATACACATAATTTATAATTTCTAAAATTAATTCAATTAAACTAGAATAAATTATAAATTCTTAATTACTTGTTATAATTCTAAAATTTTTAATCTAACTATTTTTTAGATCACAATTAATTTTAAATCCTTAATTATTTATTGTAATTATTAAAATTTTAAGAGTGAAGTACCAATAAATCTCAAATAGTGATCTTATGAACTGTTTGGTCCTACATTTTTTCTTATAGACCCAAAGGCCACATTCTAGTGTGAATTACATAAAAAAAAACCAAGCATAAACGCTCACGTGTTATGTGTTGAGGGACAAATATGTGTTTTCTTATAATGTTAAAATTACTAAACATAACACTTCAAAAAACTCCTTAGCATAATTTTTCAAACATAACACTCCAATGTAACACTTCAAAAACGTAAAACTCCAATATAACATACTAAAAAACTCCTTAGTGCATTTTTCTCAAACGTAACAACGTAACATTCTAAAAAAACTCCTTAGTGTGCTTTTCTCAAACATAACACTCCAATGTAACACACTAAAAAAATTTCTTAGTATATTTTTCTCAAACATAACATTCCAATGTGTATTTTTTCCAAACGTAACTGTAAAACTCTTTTATGTACTTTTCCAAAATGTAACACTTTAATGTAATATAAAAAAACATCTTATTGTATTTTTCTCAAACGTAACAACATAACATTTCAAAAAAACTCCTTAGTATATTTTTCCTAAACATAACACTCCAATCAATGTAACACATAAAAACTCTTTTTTTCAAAAGTAGCACTCTAATGTAACACCAAAAACCACACAAACAGAAATGTAGAATTCCATACTCGACAACCAACACTTCAGCCACTAATCTCTTCAAAAAGAATTTTTCACACCTCATCTTTCCATTCTCATCCCAAAACGAATTAGAAAATTGAAAAAATATATCACAAAATTCGCTTAAACTCAAATGACATCAAACCAAATAAATACAATTTTTCAAAATAAAAAGGACTAATTGGTTCATAAGAAAATTCTTAAGACTAAATGGATCATCATTTCCCCATATGGGATTTATGGCTAAATTTTCCAAATTTTAATCTAATTATGTTTTAGAATACAATTAATCCTTAATTCTTAATTATTTATTAAAATTCTTAACATCTTAATCTAATTTTAATTGAATTGTGTTTTATATCAATTCTTGATTATTATTTATTTTCTATTTTAATTAAATTAAATTTTAAAACAGTCCTTTATATTTATATTTTAGATCAATCATTAATTATATTTTAATTTAATTTTAATTAGCATCTTAATCTAATTTTAGATTTGGAAAATATGAGGGATAAAATTGTGTTTTTGTCCTGTTACTTTCACTTTATATTTTTAAAAAGCTAGACCCTTTAAAATAAATAGCGTGTGATATACTCATAGTTAATTTGAATGTAAAAATTAACGATAGTACTTTTAATTCAAAATTGTAAGAATACTTTCTAATTATATTTAAAATGTATTGGGATAAAGTGCTTTCTCCAAAAAAAAAAAAAAAAAAAAAAAAAAAAAAAAAAAAGCTCAGGGAAACCTCGACCTGGCCCATTCCAACCCAATTGCCATGCCATAAAATCCCAACAATACTGGAGCTCAGAAAAGTACCTTGAAAAGTATATTTATGAAGATAAATGCTAGGTATGTAAGAAAATTATCAAAGTTTTTACCCAACATTCATATGAGTGTGGGTCTATACTCATGAGTCTCTCTCACGCTCATGTGAGTGTTTGATAAAAAAATTTAATAATTTTTTTAAAATCATTAGCATTTTTCATTTATGAATTACAATTATTTTAAATGCGGTCAACATTCTCGCAACTTTAAATTTACACTATTCACCTCATTTTAAGATAAAATTCATAACGCAGATCATGCTACTATACACTATCCAACAAAGGGTGCGTACCATATCCAACTTATGACATTTGTTGTGTTGATATCACAAATATCATAACTAAATCACTTCATGACTAAAAAAATATATAAGGAGTCATAACTAAACAATATTTAAGGTATAACCAAAAAGAAAAATGTTATGATCAAAATAATAACTACAATAGATCATAACCAAGTCATAACTAAGAGTCATAATTAAACACAACTTGAGACATATAATAACCAAAGACCTCCTTGGTCATAAAAATTATAAGAAATCATAACTAAATACAAATATCATAATTGAAACGTAATACATGTTTTAAAATGGAGTGTATTATAGAATTTTTCATAACACAATGAAAAATGCTATATGTTTCAAATTTTTTACCAAATGAATGTCCAAATGTTTTATATAGGTGTGGGGTCCATAAAAGTGTGGACCCACACTTATGTGACACATTTGGTCATTTATTTGGTAGAAAATTCGGTAACCCTAATATTACCCTAGCACAATTTGATGCATTTTTCATAAAATCCACGTGCCCCATGAAATATGAAGTAACTCACCGGTCAAATGGGAATTGACTTACGTAGAATTCAACCAAACACTTGTACAGCTAATTTTCTTCACAAGTCAAAATGCTCAAAAGCTCCACATTCCACACTACCACCACCACCACCACCACTACTACTAACAAACATTTGTTGAAGTTGGTGTTGGACTTACAATCCAGACCAGACCAAAGGGAGGGTTGGATGGATATATATGTGTGTGTAGACCTTTGTTTAACTTTGTGACCCCCCAAATTATCAAACTTGATATGATATGGAAACATCAAAGCAAACAATCAACATTCCACTCTGTTTTCGCATTCTTCTTCTGTTGTTGCTCTGTCACATTGCAGCCTCCCGCACCATCGTCACACATCTTTACCCGGTTTTAATGGCACTCTTCCCTTCTCACTTGAGACCGGGTCAGTGAGTTTGTTGTTTCCTTCAATTCTTTCTCCCTGTTTGGTTGCTGAGAATGAAATTGAAAGATTTACTAAATTGTATTATGCAATGCAGATATGTGGGTGTGGGTGACATGGATGATGTGCAGCTGTTTTACTATTTTGTGGAGTCTCAGAGGAACCCTGCTCAAGATCCTCTAATGCTTTGGCTTAGCGGCGGCCCTGGCTGTTCTTGCCTCTCTGCTTTCTTCTACGAAAGTGGTTCGTTTCTTACCATTTTTACTTACCTAACCGATACGTACATTATTAGAGAAAATTATAATGTAACAGTGATACAATGTAATTATTAACACGTACTATATGGGCATACTATAGTGAACCACATCCTGCTGATGATAGGGTAGTTATTGAATTGCGTTGAATGATAGTTACATTACATTTAATTAGAAGAATTCATGAATCCTGTACAGCTATACCACGATGATAACGTGTTATCAACGTTAAACTAATCTTTTTCCTTCCTTTGAAAACTGCCAAATGACTTGGAAGATCTATCATCAATTAGTATTGATTTTCGGATCATTGTCAATTAGTTATGTGTTGGGGTCCTTTGTCTTGAAAAAGCTTGTCCCTCTCTAATGTATCTCTCAGTCATGTAATATAATTTTTTTAACTTTGAGAAAATTATATTGTGTAGTTCTGTATTCTAGGTTGTTAGATGTAGGAAAGAGGTGTCAACACAAGTTCCAATTTTCTTTAATTTTTTTCTTTCTGTTTTCCCGAGAAAAAAATGTGGAAAAAGAAAAAGACAAAAGAAAGAGTACAACACCAGACCAATGGTTGTAATTGCAGTTCTTTAATATCTGTAAATTTGACATCAGTTGCTGCAATAACAGTATTTAGTGAAAGAAAATCAATGTTCAAAACTCGAAACCATGTTACAGCTGAGTGAGTATATAGTAATGTTCTTGAACCCCCAATGAACTAATAAATAATTTTACTATATAGCAGCAAAAAATATGACCTACATTTTGCTTTTGCTTTTTTATTTATTATTATTTTTAAATGATTGCATATAGGTCCAGTATATTTTGAATTTGAGGGCTACAAAGGTGGCTTACCAACGTTGCGTTTGAACGAATATACATGGACTCAGGTGGAAGTTGTTCTAATCTTTATGCAAATTGTGCTTTTTGTTAGTTTATTACTTATAATTAACCTGTTTAGAAATTTCTCTAGTTGTGACTAAAAAGCAGTGACGATTTTTCACAGCGCGCCAATATACTATATGTAGATGCACCTGTTGGGACCGGATTCTCTTACTCAGAATCCCAAGAAGGTTACTATGTGGATGACTATAAATCAGCAAAACAGATATATGAATTTTTAAGAAAGGTGTGTTTTGTTTTGTTTACCAAAATATTATATATATCACCCATTCTAAACTTGAGTAATGGCTGATTGATTTTATTGGTTTCTAACTGTGCTGTGTGCAGTGGTTGAAAAGCCATCCTGAATTTTTGGAAAATAATCTATACATTGGTGGTGATTCTTATTCAGGCATAATATTACCAATGGTCGTTCAAGAGATCATCGATGGTAGGCATCTTCTCAACTATCTTATTTGCACATCCCAAGCACAAAATGATTCACGGACAATATATAAGAAGTTAGGGCCAACAAGCAGGTCCTACATGTGGGATCACACCATCTTATTGTTGGATATACCTCCTTATTGGAGTGTGGGACCCAATTGGTTTGTTAAAGAATTTTAATTTGACTTGATTTAAGTATAATATATTTTTATATATTATGCCCCGCAAAACAATTTAGTTTCGAGGCTTTGAGACCAAAATCACACCATTTTGAGGCGCAACACCGCTGCTACTAGTGGGGACCCCAAACATCCATTGGAACATCAGTTCTTAATATTGGTTTTTATTCTTTATGGTTTTGCAGGTAATGAATTGGGAAGGCAGCCATATATGAACCTTAAAGTAAATGAACCTAACCTTGAACTTGAATTTTCTTTCAATTTAGCCAACTTCAAACTGAACATTGTCTTATGCTCAACATTTGGAATTGGGAATGTTCCTTCCTATGTCAAAAAAATCATTATATTTTCAAGGTTCCTAAATTATAGTCCGCTGTGATGTTCTTAAAAATGCTGTCAGGGATATATTCTTGGAAATCCAGTGACAGATTCATATGTCGATGATGATTCAAGAATTCCATTTGCTTACAGGCTAACACTTATTTCTGAGGACCTGTATCGGGTGAGTTCACGTTTCATCTTGTTTTCTTTCCTCATAAGTTTGTTAGGTTTTTGTAATTAGCAATTTCGTTTGACAAAATTTCTTTTAGTTGTAATTTTATTTGCTCTTTTGTTTTAGTGAGGCCATGAGTGTTTAGATGCGAATCCACCCCGAATTATGCTTATGTAGAGGAGTTTGTACTAATATTTCGTATCTTGAGCATTCCTTATTTTCCACTTCACTGACCATGCCCCTGACGGGTCCAGGGGCTATGCGAGGTCGAGGGATAGCACGCTCAAGTAGTCATTTGTGCGCTTGAGCGGTAAAGTGGTTTATTCAGTATCTCTGCCTGCATTTTGAACTTCTAGGAGACACGTTTTATCACTCGAGCGATAGATGTTGCGCTCAAGTGGTTGGCCTATATGTTTGCACTGCCTCACACCGCTCGAGCGGTAAAGTGGTGGCTCAAGCGGTCTTCATGACTCTTTTTAGTATAAAGTGCGTTGTTTTCTAGTTTTAGGGTTTAACTCGTCCAGATTCTCAAAGAGGAGTAAAATACAGAGTGTTCTATATTGGAAGGTGTTTTATGTTAGTTTTCTTGATGTATAGAAGGTGATCATTTGATCAATGAACTATATATTGACAAACATCAAGGGTTATTTTGTTATTTCATTCACTAAAAGAGAGAGAAGTGTTTTTCGGTGGATTCTGGGAAACTTGGGCCTGAAGCTTTGGTAGATTCCGGAGTGGTTCATCATCGTGGATTTGACATCGACGTTGTGGATTCAATATTGAGTAAAGCAATTCCATGGTGAAGACGGTTGCGGAAGAGACACATTGAGATCGGTTCAATTCGAGCGTGGATTCACTAAGTAATTGAGAGTTCTCGTGTGTAATTCTTTTTGTTTTTTTAGTGGATTGTTTTGTGACTTTAGCCCGTGATTTTTTTTATCACAATTGGAGGAGTCCAATTGTGGTTTTTTCCACATTAAATCGTTGTGCTGATTTCTTGTTGATTGTTTGATTAGGATTACTATTCATTGTTTAAAAATGAATCATAATCACAAATCAATAGCTCCGGGGTTTTTAGATTTCAAAGTTCTTCCTCAAGTCTTCATGGAACCATAGTAAATAGATTCGTAGACACAAGAAGCTGAAAAATATTAGGTATGTTTGGTTAATTTAATAGATTTGTGCATTTTCACATGCTGAATCTTTAGAGGTCTTGTTTCAAAAAGGCCTTTTAGCAACAATGAGCATTTTGGTAAAGGGTCTAAGGAAATTTCTTCCAAGCATTTTGGTAATGTTTTTTATTTTTTATTTTTTTCCCACATCCATTTTCAAGAAAACCTTTGGACACTTCTGTTAATGGATCTTTTAATTTTTGTTTTCAGTTTTGTTCAATAGTTTTAGACTTCATACAATCATGAAACTTATCATTTTCTCTATTTGCCTTTGTGCATTTCGCTTAACTAATTGTCCCTGGTTTTCAAGCCATCAAGAACCATATGATCAAATATTACATTAAAAAGCTCATATCTTTCAATTGAATGGTATCATTCTAAAAGATCTGCAATCTTTTTTGAATTTTCAAGGCAGCAAAAGCAAGTTGCAATGGTGATTATGTGAATATAGATAATGAAGATTGTGAATTAAATATGGAAGCCATCAATGAGGTTAGAGGGACTATCATTTATTTATTTATTTTTCTTCTCAGTCTTTAGTTTGAAGATACTGAGAACAAGGATTATATTTTGAATATACAGTTGATCCTAGACATAAAGTTCGCACATGTTTTGGAACCTTATTGTGGGTACGCATCCCCAAGACCACATGATCGAAAATGGCGTCAAAGATCTCTCAAAGAGCACTCTAAAGATCCCCTCCGCTTACAACGAATTGGTCCTGCATTTTTTTGCCGGGTAAACCTACCTTGTAACACAAAAATTCTTGTTTAATTTTTCTTTTGGTATGCAATTTCATTTCTTATTTAGTCAAATAAAATAATAAAATGCCCAACTAGTCTTCTTCTTTTATAGGTTACCTTTATGTTCTCTCCGAGATATGGGCAAATAACGAGACTGTCCAAGAAGCTCTCAAATTTCGATCGGTATGTAGAACTAATGAAACATCAAATTTCATATACTGGAGAAAAGAAAATTTTGATCAGTAAAATTTTTATGACACTAAATATTGAACAGGGGACAACAGGAGTTTGGCAGAGATGCAATGGCAGCTTAGCTTATACAGAGGATGTAACAAGTAGTATTGCTTATCATCAGAATCTAACTGCAGCTTCCCTCCGAGCTTTGATATTCAGGTCAAATCTTCTTCTTTTTTTTGTGTGTGTGTAACTTCTTGGTTCATTTCCATTATTTTGCAAAATCTCGAAGGTTTTATAGAGTTACCGCCTATCAAGAAATAATATTTAGGGTTTCAAATACAAAGCCAAAGGTGGCCAGTATAAGTAAAATTTGATCTTAATTATCTTTCTCTTGATTTAAAATGATCTCTTTTGCTAACAATTTATTGAGTCCTAATACATCAAGAATTACACCTACAGGATTTGGGAAACTATAATCCCTTAAAAGCACTGTTACATTAGTACTCATTGAATGAACTTTTTTTTGGTTTTTCAAATTCTATGCAGTGGTGATCATGATATGTCAGTTCCATACATCGGTACACAACAATGGATTAATACTCTAAATTTGACTCTGAGTAACGTTTGGCGAGCATGGTTTGTCGATGCTCAAGTTGCAGGGTGGGTTTTCTCAATCTGCTCATTTTTTACTTTTTATTTTTTATATCTACCTCTTTCTTCTTCTCTTTCATGTGGGCATACATGTGCAATTTGACATATATATTGTTAAAATCTACCTACTCCACTAAACCTTCACCCACTTAAACCTACTCCACTAAACCTAACCCACTAAATCCACATACTCTCCACCTACTTCACCCACTTAAACCTACTCCACTAAACCTAACCCACTAAATCCACATACTCTCCACCTACTTCACCCACTTAAACCTACTCCACTAAACCTAACCCACTAAATCCACATACTCTCCACCTACTTCACCCACTTAAACCTACTCCACTAAACCTAACCCACTAAATCCACATACTCTCCACCTACTTCACCCACTTAAACCTACTCCACTAAACCTAACCCACTACACCACTACCACATCACCTACTCCACTAAACCTAACCCACTAAATCCACATACTCTCCACCTACTTCACCCACTTAAACCTACTCCACTAAACCTAACCCACTAAATCCACATACTCTCCACCTACTTCACCCACTTAAACCAACTCCACTAAACCTAACCCACTACAACACTACCACCTCACCTACTCCACTAAACCTAAATCCACCTACTCTCCACCTACTTCACCCACTCTCACCTACTCCACTAAACCTAACCCACTACACCACTACCACCTCACCTACTCCACTAAACCTAACCCACTACACCACTACCACCTCCACTACTCCACTAAACCTAACCCACTACAACACTACCACTTCACCTACTCCACTAAACCTAACCCACTACAACACTACCACTTCACCTACTCCACTAAACCTAACCCACTACAACACTACCACTTCACCTACTCCACTAAACCTAACCCACTACAACACTACCACTTCACCTACTCCACTAAACCTAACCCACTACAACACTACCACTTCACCTACTCCACTAAACCTAACCCACTACAACACTACCACTTCACCTACTCCACTAAACCTAACCCACTACAACACTACCACTTCACCTACTCCACTAAACCTAACCCACTACAACACTACCACTTCACCTACTCCACTAAACCTAACCCACTACAACACTACCACTTCACCTACTCCACTAAACCTAACCCACTACACCACTACACCCTCCACTTCACCTACTCCTTACCTACTACACACTCACCCTCTCCTATATAATGAGCCA
>NW_021024642.1:1801582-1828098 GCF_004153795.1 Camellia sinensis | reverse complement strand
AGATTTAAGGGATAAAAGACACGTGGCACTGTTAGAAAAAAGCTGAAAGATTTAGGAAGTTAAAAGTAGTTATTTAGGTGGCTGTTAATGAAAGTTTTTTTCCTTCATTTTTTCTATAAATTGTCATTAATGGCTCTATTATAAGGATTATTAACAAATCAATACATGACTTGATTTTCATTCCTTTTCTATCCTAGGAATAGATCTAATCTACATAAGAGTAGTATAAACTTAGATAGGAATAGTCTTAATGTACTTTACTTGTATTTGATTGTTCATTCAATCATTTACATAATCATATTCTTCTTCTTTCTCTCTTTTTTCTTATTCGTTTTGTCATTATTTTTACTCCAAGAAAGTCCTTAAACTTGCAAGACATAGAACCTTAACACAATTGCTTGATCATTGTATTGTTTGAGAAGATTTTGATTAAGCTCTGTTGATCTCAATCTAATAAAAATTTTACAAACAAGTATGAAGAGCCCTTTCTGTTTTTTGATTGTAAGGCATAAGATGACATTACATGGAAGCTTTGGCATCATAAAGTGGAGCCTTCATTTCTTCTCCAAATGTTCCTTCATGCAACGCTGTGTTTGGATCTTTTATGTACTTCTCATTTTTTTCGTACTTAAATCTTGATGCAAACATAATCTTAAATTCTCCACAATGAGACGCTATCGAAATTCTTATCAGTACTTTATATAAGATTAGGTCATATGCTCACAACCCCATTTTTGTTAACACTGAAGTAATGGTGGCTATACCTTTGAGATTAGGCAATGTTTGGTTTGTGGAGGAAAAAAGAAAAGAAATAAAAAAAATCCACAAACCACAAGTGACTATGCTGGTTCTATTAGAGATGACTCACTACTTGTGAGCCAACAAAGTGTTAGGATTAGGAACATCCAAAACTCAATCATACACATGCACACAGAATATAGAATTTACGTGGTTCGACAGAATGCTTACGTCCATGGAGAAGAAATTAAGTTTTCACTAAAACAGAGCAATTAAAAACAAATGAAGGAGGAGAAAAATTCTCTCTTAACTCACATCTCTCTCTCTCTCTCTCTCTCTCTCTCTCTCTCTCTCTTTCTCTCCAATTTTTGATACAAATGAGCTTCCCCCTTCCTCTCTATTTATACACAAAGTTGAGAGGTGTGAACACTTGGGCTGGCAACTGTTTCTTCCTATGGCTGGTTGGTTGGCAGCCTCAATTCTTGACTTTTTGAAGCTTCCATTCTAGCTTCTTCCAGCACCTAGGTAGCCTCCAACCTTGACTTCTAGGAATTTCCAAAATGATATGGATTGGTGTGGATTCACAACAATTCTCCCTTTCCACACCAATGTGCCCAAACGACTTCTCACTTAAAGTCCATCCCGGTCAGATTCTTGCAAACCTCCAGTTTGTCTCTGGTGACAACCTTGGTCATCATGTCAGAAGGATTCTTTTCTATGTGAATCTTCACTAGCTTCATCAGCTGCTTCTCCATTACTTCTCGTATCCAATGATATCGGACATCAATGTGTTTTGTACGAGAATGGTTCATGAAATTCTTGCTCAGATCAATTGTACTCTGACTACATTGTACTCTTCCTACTATAAACCCAATTCTTGGAGAAACCGCTTCAATCACAACATTTCCTTTCCAGCATTTGCGACAGCAATGTGCTTTGCCTTTGTTGTGGATAAAGCAACATATTTTTACAGTTTAGACAGCCATGAAACAACTCTCCCTGCAAAGGTGAACATAAATCTTGATGTAGATTTCCTACCATCAAGATCACCCATCATATCAGAATCTGTAAAACCTTCCAAAATTGGTTCAGCTCCCCCAAAACATAAAAACATCTTTGAAGTTCCCTTTAAGCACTGAAGAATCCATTTGATAGCCTCCCAATGCTCCTTTCCTGGATTGGCGAGGAATCAGCTCACAACGCCAACTGCGTGAGTTATATTTGGTCAGGTACACACCATTGCATACATCAAACTTCCTACTGTGGAAGAATAGGGGATTGCCTTAATTTCTCTCCTTTCAGAAATGATCGTGGGACATGAACGCTTTGTCACCTTGAAATGGTTAGCCAGTGGTGTGCTGACTAGCTTGGCATTCTTCATGTTGAACCTTTCAATCACCCGTTCAATATATTTTTCTTGTGACAGCTATATCTTTTTGGCTTTCTTATCATGAACAATTTTCATGCCCAAAATCTGTTGTGCTGGGCCTAAATTTTTCATGTCAAAATATTGCGACAAGTCTTTTTTCAACTTGTTGATCATAGCAATATCTTATACGGTGATCAGCATATCATTGACATACAATGGTAAGATAATGAAGTTTCCATCCGAAAACCTTCGGAAGTATACACATTGGTCTGCTACCGTTCTTGTGTACTCGTGATCCACCATGAATGAATCAAACTTCTTGTACCATTGTCTCGACGCCTGCTTCAAGACACAGAGACTCTTCTTCAGTTTGCAGACTAGATTTTTTTTTCCCTTTAACTTCAAAACCTTCTGACTGCTCCATGTAGATCTCTTCCTCCAAATCACCATGAAGAAAGCCAGTCTTGACATCCATCTATTCTACCTCCAGATTCAAACGAGCTGCTAATCCCAAAGCTACTCGAATGGAAGTCATCTTCACAACTAGGGAGAATATCTCATCAAAGTCAATTCCCTTCTTTTGCCCAAAACCATTGACAACCAAGCGAGCATTATGTTGAAGCAGTTTCCCATTGCCATCTTTTTTCAACTTATACACCTATTTGTTCTTCAAAGTTTTCCCGCCACTTGGAAGTGGAACAAACTCGTAAGTGTGGTTCTTCTGCACAGAACTCATCTCCTCCTTCATGGCTTGTATCCAACAGTCTTTCTCTAAATGACTCTTTGCTTTTGAAAAACTATCAGGCTCCTCTTCATCAAGTATCAGAATATACTAAGAAATGGGATATGTGGTTAATGACACAACAACTCTTCCTGATCTCCACAACAGAGGTCCAGCTGCTTCCAGTGGAGGGGGTTGCTCCCCCTGCTCAACACCCTTTTCATCTGGTTCTTCATCTCTTTCCTCTTAATCCTCAATTTCTAGCATTGGATCTTGCAAATTTGGCACTTCTGGTTGCATCCTATCAAATCTAGCATGTTGTGATGGTTCGGGAGATGGAAATAAGTCTGGAGTGATAACAACTCTGGACTTTGCAAACTTCTCAAAATCATCTACAGTCTGGTTTTCCTGGAACACAACATCTCTGCTCCTGAACATCTTCTTCTTGACTGGGTCCCACAACTTGTACCCAAATGCTGCATTTGAATAGCCCACAAATATGCATGGAGTGAACTTGTCATCAAGCTTCTACTGATTTTCTTTGGAGATGTGTGCAAATGCCTTGCACCCGAAGACTCGCAAATAAGAATATGATACATTTTCTTCTGGACTAGACTTCCTCAGGTATCGCAAAATTGAGCAGGACTGAAGGCGGCAACAGGCTGTATGGGCGGCTTCAACCCAGAATAACTTTGACAACTTTGCCATTCTGAGCATGCATCTGACTCTCTCCACAATAATGCGGTTCATCTTCTCTACCACACCATTGTGTTATAGGGTGCCGGGAACTGTTGTCTCATGCTGGATACCTCTACCAACACAATATGCTTCAAAAATATTGGAAGTGTACTCGCTACCATTGTCTGTACGAAGACACTTTAACTTATTCTCGGTCTTTCTTTCCACCATTGCGTGGAACTCCTGAAAGTATTGGAATACCTTATCATTTGTCCTCAGGAAATACACCCACAACTTCCTTGATGCATCATCAATGAAAGTCAGAAAATACTTGCAGCCGCTAAATGACTACACTTTTATGGGGCCACAAACATCTAAGTAGACCAAGCTGAGCAATTCTAATTTCCTCTTGCTCCTTGAATTGAATATACTCGATGTTGCTTTCCATATAGGCAATGATCACACAGCTTAAGAGCACTACCCTTGGACAAGGTTATGTTGGATTACTTCGCCAACAGATACAATCGTTTCTCACTCATGTGAGCCAGTCTTCTGAGCCATAAGTTCAATGACTCATTGTCTTCTACTGTATTAAAACTCCCTAGACAGATCTTTGTTTGGGTCTTGTACAGTGTGGATGACATTTCTCCTCTAGCAATTGTCAAAGTTCTTCCTGTTAGCTTCCGACGGCCATTACCAAATGTACTTGTATAGCCCTGTCGGTCCAAAGATAAGATTGAGGCACAAATCTAGAACATGCCTCACATCTTTGAAAAATAGCTTGTAGCCGACATTAGTCTGAATGTTAACGTCTCTAATACCCACAATCTTTGAATAGCTAGAATTCTCATTCAAACAGTGCCAAAATCTCTAGCGTTGTACGAGTTAAACCTCTGCAGGAAGTGGCGTGATAGAATGCAGCTGTGTCTATCACCCACTTTGTGTAGCTGTGGTCAGCCATGTAAAGGCAATCCTCCTCTTCACTAATTGCAAGAAGTATTTCGTCAGTTGTTATGGTTGTCGTGTTCTCATCTCCTTTTGATTTACTACTTTGGCCTTTATCTTTCCGGCTTGGACAGTTCCTCTTTATGTGACCCTTCTGGCCACAGTGAAAGCAAGTGAAACTGGAATTTCCTTGTCCTTTGTTATCTCTGGATTTACTCATGTTGTTTCATTTGCCTCTGCTCTTGCTTCTTCCTCTGCCTCTTTCTCTGTCTCTATCTTCTGTGACAAGAGCAGGGGACTAATTACCACCTATGTCTTTCTTCCTTGCCTCTTTATTTAGTATGGCATCAGTGACCATGCTCATGGACAGCTTCTCTTCTGGTGCAAAGTTGCTAAGAGAAACCACCAACTTCTCCCAGCTGTCTGGTAAGGAACTGAGCAATAGTAGGGCTTGTATTTCGTTATCCAATGACATCCTGACGGTTCCAAGTTGATTCACCAGATTCTGGAATTCACTGTTGTGTTTGACGACTGATACACCATTCTTCAACTTCAAGTTTGCTAGCCTTCTTATCACATGGGCTTTATCTCAAGCAGTCTTTGACAGGTACATGCCTTTTAACTTTATCTAGAGGGCATAGACATCTATCTTCTGGGCGACATGATAAAAAACACTGTGATCAATCCATTGTCTGATCTGACCAACAGTCTTTCGGTTCTTCTTTTTCAAGCCATCATCATTCTCATCTTTTTGGTTTGACTCCTCCAAGCTCAATAGGATCAAACAAATCTCGGCAGTATAGGATGTCTTTCATCTGTGGCTTCTAGATTGCATAATTAGAAGCATTTAATTTGATCATCGATCCTGAAGTCGACTTTGATTCCTTCATCAACAATTATAACTTCAGAAAATAATCTCTGTCAGAAAAATCAGACTTCATTATCGAGTCCAAACTGGAAAAGACTCTGAATCGCCAAATTAAAAATCTAAAAAATTTTAAAATTTAATTTAAAAAATCTGACCATATAAATGTGTCCGGAATATTTCAAATAGTTGGAAAACACTATTGGATCGCCAAAATCAAACTCCAAATGGCTCAGATCTAGCCAAAACACTATGGATTATTTAGATTCGCAGTTGCAACTTAACTGCGAAGCACTAGATCATGCCTCATCTTTCTAGTTGGGTCTGGTCGGGTCAATCCGACAGACCTGGATAGTCGACATGGCAGCCATGTGGAACTGGCAGTGCTAATGTGGCTCTGATACGTGGTGCTGATGTAGTGACACGTGGTGCTGACGTGGCTGTAGCTCGACTTTTCGCACCCCCTTTCGGAAGTCGAATAAGCCCTATAGTATCGGACTCCCGCGGTTCTAAATCTAATCTCACAAGTGCAATGTGAAATAGATAATCACCAAAGAGTCCCAATCCGAAAAATCTTTTGGAAAATCAATTTTGAATCAAATTGCCAAAAATGGACTGTTTTGCCAAATACAGAGTCGTCACCTAAATATTTTTTGAAAAATTTAGGAAACCCATGACCCGTGCCAAAGGCCACGTGTCCGTCATCACCAAGATTGTCTCGGCTCAAGAACATAGGTACGAGAAGGGAGGGTCATGAATTGAGCACCCCCACTTGCTCGATCAAATATCTGCCTCTACTAATCATGTATAGACTAATTTCCAAGAATTGGAACGCTTTGATTCATATTCATTTGTAAAATTTGTTTCGAAATATGTACTACTTGAAATTATTTCAATTCAAGCAATTAGCCTTCATCCATAGACATTCAAGCAATTATAGCACTTAAGCAATTAGCCTCATGGCAAGCATGCTAAACATAGCAACAATCACATTCATGCAATATGCTAAAGCAAATAAAAGAGCTCACGTAGTACTCCAAGCCAAAAAGAAGATGATAGTTTTAGAAAAATGCATGATACTGACTTATGCAACATGGCTAATGCAACGCATGCAAAAATGCAATTAATAGACTCGGCTACTAATATGGCATATGAATCAATTAAATAGCATGCGATCTAAGCACGTATTCAAATAAGTATTTAAACTAACAATGCAATTAGAATAATGAACCGAGCCTCAGTGCATGCAAAACAAGTGGATGCAAACATGGAGAAGGCTAATCAAAACATGATGTTCTAATCTAACCATCATAAGCAGTTAAATAAAAGGGTGAAAGACGTGAGGTTGGAAGACATACACATTGTTACAACATTGCACCCTCACACAGGAGAGTCTGAATGAACTAACTAGCTAACTAAGTAGCTAAAGCTAAGCTAATTAATTAACTATTACAAACCCAAATGAATAATATAGCTAAACTACTTAACTAATTATTATAAACTAAATTAATTAACTATTCTAGCTAACTAATTATTACAAGACAAATCAAAATGAATTAATTATTTACATGAATACAACATGAAAAGGGGGCTAAGCTAGCTATTCTAATTACTCCGCCTCGGAAAACGAGGAATGCTCATGCACGCATAGACTTTCCACCCGAAAAAGCCACTCTTTCTACTGCCAAATGCCTCTGTTGCATAGTAGAACACTTGCACTGATTTCCACCTCAGAACCAACTTTGTTCTTCTTCAAAAGTACACTGTTGGATTTTGCACTGGTGGCCGGCAGAGGGCCTGCCGTCCACTGATGATGGCCTGCGAGCCACTGATGACTAAGTTATTCTTTTGCAACAGAGAGCAAACAGAGTAGGGACAGGGTATTCTGAAGGGTTTGTTTGCACAATTTACCCCACCTCATCATTTGAACAGCTCAAAGGAGTAGCAAGTTTGATTCACAAACCACCAATGGATGCAATTTCATTGCATGATGGCTTATGAATCAAGTGTGCAAGTTTAATAAATGCAACAAAACAAGACTCTCAAAACCACCTCCCTATCATGAAGATCAAGGGAAGTAGTTGACAATGAATCTTGAACCGTTTTACAAGTTATTATCTTGTACCTTTTTTAGCCTCAATTTTATTACTTCATTTTAGATTACCATCCATTCTTTAATCAATTGAGTCTAAAAGGTGAAGTTAAGTCCTCTAATAAAAAGAGGGTTCAAACCAAGAGTTGCTTTGGGCATAAAAGAGACATCATACCGTTAGTAATGAACCCCCAAAGGGATTAAACCATTAAGCATGACACCACAATCTCATGCTTAAATAAACAAATAATTTGAAACCACTTTCAAAGCAAAGAAAAAGCCAAGAAATGAGGGAGGTTGCAGAGGTGATTAAAGGTGAGAACAAGTAAGAAAAACACTAAATAAATGCAATCAACTCAAGTAAGGTGGTGTCTAAGGCCTAAAACACCAAACTTTTGAGGACAATGACACTACAAACATGCAATATAAGGTTCAAATGCAATGAACACTTAAAAAAGGTCCTAAAACAGTGCTAAATAAGTCCTAAAACATGCTGAAATTAAGACAAAAATAGCTAGAATAATAAGCTAAAACATAGAGCTATGTAAGCTAGTGAACAAGACACAAGAAGGGGAGGCTAACCCCTTTAATTTTGGACTTCAAAAAGTGTTTTTAGCCACTGAAATAACTCTAAAATTCAATATTTAAAAGCTCAAAAAAAGATGACAACAAGATGGGAAACACAAAGGTAAAGGCCTTGGAGGCTAGGTAGAAGGAATAGTGAGCCACCCCTCCACCCTTATTGGCCTTAAACCACAAGTTTCAGCCCAAAATTTCAGAGTTTAGATAGTCCAAAAATAGCCCGAAAATGGTACAACCATGTGCTGGAATGAAGACAAAAGTAGCTGAAATAATAACCTAAAACATGGAGCAATTTAAGCTAGTAAACAAGGCAAAGGAGGGGTGGCTAACCCCTCCATTTTTGGGACTTCATAACCACTTTTTTAGCCTCTGAAAACCTCTGAAAATCAATGGTAAAAAAGCTCAAAAAAAGTTGATGAAGAGATGAGAAACACAAGTGTAAAGGCTTAGAGAACAAGGTTCAAAGAATGGTGATTAACTCCTCTACCTTTAATAGCCTTAAATCACAAGCTTTAGCCCATAAAAACAGTTGAAAATAGTTCAAAATCAGCAAGAAAAAATTTAAAAAAAATAGTGCAAAGGAGCTAGTAGTTATACCTCTTGAAGAGGAATAACACCTTTGTTTACAAACCAACAAATTCTCACTCTCAAGGGTTGAAATTTGGACTCAATAATCTTAGCAAAGAGAGCTCCAATATTGGTTTAGAAAGTGTTTAGGTAAGGTGTGTGTGTTGCAAAATAGAGATAGAGAGAGAATTTCAAGAATTGAAACTTTTGGAATTTTTTTCATGTGCGGTAGAGGTATTCTAACACAGTGTATGAATCTTAACAAAGTTATAAGGTGAATGCATATGCAATACTCATGCCAAAACATTTTATATCTCTTTCCGAAACCATGCAATGCCAAGTTTATATCATAATTCATAAAAACACGTTTTTCGCAATAGAAAACATGGCAACGGATACAAGTACTGAGAATCTCTAGGTACGTGTCTGCAAGTAGAATATGCAAGCATTACCAATTACCATTTTTATCGGTACTAACCAGAAGGATCGGCACTTATCCACGAGGGTTTCTAGACTTTCACCAAGGGCACACAGGCCAACAATAATACCACAACCTCACCCATATCCAAATTCACCAAGGTATTCATCATTTTTTCTCAAAACAATATACATTTTTAATGTGTTAAGTATGCAACAATGCTCAATGCCAATGGATAAGAAATTAGTTTCAATTCTCCTAATTCTCATACAATTTCTACAATAATCATAACTATTCTCCACCGATAGCCCAAAACAGATATCTCTAAATAGATAGATAATTTCCAATAATGATAAACTTTCCAAAATTTCAAGATAGGAGTGATAATGCATATCCAACTCCTCTATCATCATCATCATTCTGATTTCACAAAACCCATACCATTTCCATTTCCTTTTTACAAATTCAAATATTCACATTTTAGGGCAAAATTCTCTTTCCTTTATAAGTTGATTCCAATGATAAAAATCCACCATTTTATCACAACTCAACCACATTTACAAACCCACAACCATATTCAAGAACTCATTTGAAAACCCCTTTTTTAATTTTTAAACCAAAACCATAGATTTTGTTCAAAAATTCTCAAATCATAATATTGTTTAGAAAAGCAAATAACCAAGTTAAAAACCATACAAAAGTGTGGATAAATCCCTACCTCAAGACTAGAAGACAATAGAGAGAGTGAAGAAACCTCAACGAAGCCGAAAATCAACTTTGCTCTGATTAGAATGAAGCTCTAGGTGAGCTCTCCTTTTTTATCAAATGGACTAGGGTGTAGAGATCAATGGATGATAGTGTATTTGAGGTTTAATGATGGTTTCTAGAGAGAGAGTAAGAAAATTTGGGATTTTGAAATGTTTAGAGAAAGAGAGATGAAAAAGTGACTTTTATGAACTGATATACGCGTAAACCACTCGAGTGACCAAAACACCGCTCGAGCGACCAAACACAATAAGTGAGACCACTTGAGTGAACAAAGTTACCGCTCAAGCGTACAATGACACCCTCCCAGAAGTTTTGCAGATAGGGGCTAGCTGCTCGAGCTCAAAAAAGACCGCTTGAGCCAAGACTGCTCGAGCATAAGAAACACCGCTCAAGCGAAAAATAATACCCTCCCAGTACTTTTGCAGACCTGTAACTATATTGAAAGTTCTCAAAGATCGCTGAGTGAACTGACCAAAATCTGGGCAAAGACTCCCTTGAAAAATGGACTCCCAACCTGTTCTAAATGCAACAATGACATCTAAATAACCAAACTCAACCAAGAATAGGACATATAAGGGTATGAACAACCATTTAAGATTAAAAATCCTAGATCCAAAATGATAAACGGGTCGAGTCTAAACCAGAATCATTATAGATACTGAGGTTGGTGTTCAATCAGCGGTTAAGTTCTATAACACTCATAATTGTCAGTAGAAATTTTACGTTTTGCAAAGAACGAATCAACCCCTAAAAGCAAAGAATAGATTGAAGAAAGGGATGAAGGGGAAATCACACTCCACCCTCGACAATCGCCAATAATAGAAAGACTATGGTGCTAGTGTCAGACCTCTTAAGGTTCACCACCGTGTCCACGAAGAGTTCAAGTTGAACATCGTCAGGGATCGCGTAATAGCGATGGAAAGTGCAACCTAACTCTCAGAAAACAAAGCTTTTAAGTAGTTTGCCATGAATGTGTTGGAGGATGGGAGAATCGAAAGAAAAAGAATGAACCAAAGGTGGAGCGAGGTCGAAAATCATGAAAATACAAAAAATGAAATGAGAGAAAAGGCTCAGAAAACTTACAGGTTCTAATAAAAGATGCTCGAACAAATGAAGACTGAAGCAGTTACAATCAAGAGATTAGAAGCGAAGCGTTGTAAGCATGGAGTCTTTTTGAAAACGAAGGGGTGGAAGCAACGATTTTCTGAAATCACAATTAATGAAGGGTCAGAAGAACATGAAGAGGCGGGAAGCTTTATATATTCTCTATCGTGTCCCATCTATCGTGTCAGACATATGATAACGTGCCCATCACGCGCCCAAATTTCAAGGCCTATAGGGTGTAATCCAAGTTTAACATAATTAGCCGAATGCGTATCAAGAAAAAGCTGAGCACATAGGATACTTGGAATATTAACTAACCAGGTGCTCGAGGGGCAATTGTGACACCTTTATTGTTTAATTAATTTTAAAATAAAAATAAGTAAGTAAAAAAAAGTAAAACAAAATACTAGGAAAACATTTAACTGACGTGTGCTAAAATGTAATCTAATTATGATGGCTTAATTATTTTAGAATTTGGGTCCAAGGATAAAAAAAATAAAAATAAAAATAACCATTTAAACTTATCCATTTGGAGGATAAGTTCATATCTCAGGGATAAGTTCCCTTCTTGAGCATCATAATGGCCGTAGCTTAGAGAGGCAACGTGTCACCCTAGAACATGCTGGGCAAGTACGGCGGCTTAGTATAAAAAGGGAGAGTTGCTGTGAATAGGAGAACAAGGAAAAAAAACACAAAACAAACGTAACCACGGGGAGAGAGTCCACTCGCGGTGAACGGGAGCACAATTAGGAATTACTATTTAAGTGAGTTATATTATACCTTGAGTCACCATCATATATTTTATGTATATTTTGAGTTACCATAATTTATTTTACATAATTTGTGTTTTATAAATTATATTAGTATTTTTAATTTATGAATCTTATTTTATATAATAAGAAAAACCCATGGATATAACGGTTATTAAAATGTGTTTTGAGTAATTATTTTATAAGTACCACCACGGAGGTCCCATGCTTTGGGAGACTTGAATAACCATTTGCCCTCTGATTAGTCACTTTGTGACCCTCTGTCTGTCATGGATCCACTGACACTTTGTTTTCTAATTTTTGATGTGGAGCAAAGTGTTGTACGGAGCTAAGTGCTATATTATTGTGGGAGCCACCTCTAGAGTTCATACGAGCCACCTCTTAAGTTCATATATTTCTTCTGTTCTATACCGTGGTTATGATATCTGGTGTGGAGCAAAGTGTTGTACTGAGCTAACTGCTATACTATGGTGGGAGCCACCTCTAGAGTTTGTATGAGCCACCTCTTGAGTCCATACATCTGTTATGTTCCGTTCTATACCGTAGTTATGATTATTCTATTTATATGATTTCTGTATCATATGTCAAATGATTTTCGTATTATATATTCTGTATTTTAATATCAAGCTTTGTTTAGACAATAATTATCCATGGTAATTTTATGTCCTTATGCTCTTAGTATAATATTTCCCACTCTGCCATATGCTTATAGTTGTCTACCACTTTTAGGTGACACGTCAGGGCTAGCGTGTGGGGTAGATACAAAGCACTTATAGACATATTTCTTGTGATACCCCTGTCCTGTATTATGTTAATTGGTCCCTAATACGTACGTGATTATATGTTTTGATATGATTTTGTGTGCCATTATGTGGATATATGTGATTTTGGAACTCTATCTGTTCACCGTATGAACATCTGTTTGAATAATCTGATTTGAAAATTAAATTGAGGGCCATGTCGACCACAGAACCCGGAATTGATTATGCCATTGTGGTTGGCATAATTTTAGAGCCTACGGTGAAATTTAATTGAAAAATTGATTCGGGTCAGATTAAATCGATTAAATTGGTGGATTAGTGCCCAATTGCCTTATTATTATTATATTGACTCAGTGGGACTTGATGTATTGGAGCACTACACCTCATTTCTCTCCTTTAGCTCATTTTGACTGATTCTTGGACTCAATTTGAGAGAGAGAGAGAGAGAGAGAGAGCCGACTATAGAGAGAGAGAAAGAGGGATTGTGCAATTGTGGTCTTGAAACTTGGAGGTTGGAAGTCTAATTCAAGATTTAATCATAGATTGTGAGAATCAAGCTCCTAGGTGAGTAATTCTTGGATTATAGTTTGTAAATTTTGTGTGCTCAAACTAATTTGGTGATCAAGAGTAAGATTGAAATGAAATTGGGTTGTATTTGTTGAATTGAAGCTTAATATGTGCATGCATGTAGGAAATCACCTTGATATTGCATGTTTGAGCACAAATGTGTATAATCCATGTGAAATGTTAAAGGAAACTCATGTCTTGATCACCATTTGTGTTATGTAAGTAGAGAATGTGGCTAATTCATCACATGCATGTACAATTTGAGAAGATATGAGCTTGAATGCATGAGTTTGTTATGTTGATGTTGAGTTTGACATATTTTGGGACATGCATGATTCAGATAACTAATAATAAAAACACTTAATAAGGAATTTAATATCATAATATGTATGTTGTTTAAGTAATAAGTATGTTTTTAATGAAACTTAAGGTCTTGGACTCAAAACTTACCTACGCTGTGTATAATAATTTTTTATTATTTTTTATTTGAGCATATATAAAGTTGTCACGTGGCATGAAAAGAAGAAGATTGCACTAAATCAATTTAAACTTTCACTTAATAATAGTATAGATAGATAATCAGGTATATGTTAAAGCAAATGGTCTTGAATTCTTCAAATGGTGGTCTTTGGGTCTTCAAAATTTGGCAATGATTTTGTCTATATAGAACAGAAAATTGGTGCTTCAAGTCGCGTTACTAAGGCCTCGTTTGGGAACCCTCTCTTTTAGTCAAAAAGTCAAAAAAATACTAAATTAGCCAAAAAGCCAACAACCCATACCAAAAAGTCAAAGATGCTCTTTTCTCTCTACTTTTTGTACATCTTTTCGTAAAAAACTAAAAAGTCATCCCAAACATACTAGTTTTTTTTAGCTCATATTTTAGCCAAATAGCCAAAAAGTTACTAAATTAGCCTGTTCCCAAATGAGGCCTAAGTCACTTTCCTAAAGATAATATTTGTACCCACCAAAAAGTGTGCAGGGGGTTACAACAAATTTGCCTCCAGGATACAATGAAGCCTGATCTAAAGACCAAGTCTACTGGCGTCTACACTGACGACAGTAGATCAAAATACTCTTGATATAATCAAGCAAACCAAGGCAGTGATAATCAAATCTGCAGAACTTGATTATCAATAAGAAAAACAAAAATTTGCTTAAGAAACTCTTGATCGAAAATTCAAAATCAAGAGGGAGAAAGAGAGAGAGAGAGAGAGAGAGAGAGAGAGAGAGAGAATTCAGGAATGCTTTTCAGGATTTTGGATGGAATGAAATGGCTGATGTCGATGGTTCTGATCGAATGGTCATGTCCTTTGATCGCATCCGATCAGATCTGACCTATGGATCGATGATCTATGGTACAGATCATTCTGACACCAAATAGATGCCTTGACTAATCACACCTAATCACGATTGGGTGCCATCTTATCCGTACGATCGTGCGCATCTCCAATCAATGGCTATGATTAACCCGCTCCAGATCAGACACACAACCGTTTGATCGGTTGGTTGACTCATCGCCAACGGACAACATGTCACTGCCACGTGGAGCTGACTGTATTCCACGTCACCCATGCCACGTCGGATCCACGTCATTGCTCTAACTTGTCCGATGCAAATAGAAAAGCACCCTCATGGCACCTTGCGCCGATACGTCTATGCTAAGTGCAAAGTGTGCCATCAAACGCCACACAGCCTACTGCTGACGCCAAGTGTGCGGATAGTGCGAAGCACCATCCTTGCAGTGTGAGTGCATGCACACTAACTTTCACCTCACAATCCCATATTCAAAGGAATATTCCATGTAGCACTTTATTAAGTGCTCCATGTTTTCCTCTCTTTTCGATGTGGGACAAAGTCCCCAAGCTTAATTAATGTTTTCCAAAGAAAAGCAAGGAAGGTTTTGAAAACACCCAAAAAAATTAAACTATAAATTTTAAAAACCATTCTGTAAATTCCCCAACATTCCCCCACCATTTTCAAAATACCAGATGATGACTCTTGGTTCACTTGACAGCCTTATGCATAGGTGAAGATATTTTACGATTTAAATTATTCACTTAGTGAAGACACCTCAAAGTTAGTCAAGATGGCATAGTAGACTTGTCTTTGAACTGGCTATCTAATACGACTAACCGGACATGTCTCACGCACAGTACAGGTTACCTCAAGTATTCAAACAAACCGACACATGGATTAGCCTTGTGTCTATATCCTGTTTCATGAGCGCTCTAGAGTCAAGCCCTTGGACTCATAGGAAGTGGCACCACCTCTTATACTTACATAGGTAAGCTTACTGAGAGTACCCCTATAATATACAGTACCCTAACACCTTAGTTGTAAGCTTATTAAGAGTTTGCTAACTCATCCTCTTCTTTTCACATTATAGGTACCAAGCACTTCAACCTTGGGATGAAAATGAAATAAAACTAAGTTCTTGTAATCATGACATATGGTGTACTTGGGCTCATTGAACTCAAGACTTGATGTTTCTTCAAGCATTGAGTGATTATGTTAAGTGGGCTTAAGACTCATCCCCTTTGATGTTTTCTACACCAAATCCCTTGCAAGTCCCTTTGTTAAGGGGTCAGCCAAGTTTTCATTTGACTTTACATAACTAATGGTAATCACACCTTCTATGATAAACTTTCTAACACAGCTATGCCTCAGTCCTACATGCCTGGACTTTCCATTATAGACATGGCTATTGGCTCGTGATAGAGTTACTTCACTATCACAATGCAAAGATATTGGTGGCATAGGTTTTGGCTATATCTTAATCTCTAACAAGAGATTCCTTAGCCATTCTGTCTCTTTGCTACAAGAAGCCAACGCTACAAACTCTAACGCCATGGTTGAGTCTGTTATGCAAGTTTGCTTCTTAGAATCCCAGGAGATAGCTCCTCCTCCAAGAGTAAAAATCCAACCACTCGTGGACGAGTGATCTTCACGATCAGTTATCCAACTAGCATCCATGAATCCTTCCAGCACTGCTGGATAGCCATTACAGACTATTCCATAGTCTATTGTTTTCCTCAAGTACCCAAGTACTCAGTCAATAGCATGCCAATGCACACTACTAGGATTACTAGTGTATCTACCAAGTTTTCCCACTGCAAAAGCAATATCAGGTCTAGTGCAAGTCATGGCATACATTAGGCTACCTATTACTCTTGAGGATTCTAGCTGATCAACAGCTCTTCCAGTATTATGATACAATTTCAAATTTGAATCAAAAGCTGTAGACATGGGTGTACAAGTATATTGATTAAATTTCTTAAGAATTTTCTCAATATAGTGCGACTGGGTTAAAATCAAATTATTGTCCTCGCGTTTGATCTTAATACCTAAAATTACATCAGCCAAGCCCATGTCTTTCATACTAAAGCTAGACGACAATAAACTTTTAGTACTTTCAATGACATCATTGTCAGTACCAAAAATAAGCATGTCATCTATATATGGACATATGATTACACCTTTATTTCTGGTAAACTTACTGTACACACACTTATCAGATTCATGTATCCTAAAACCATCTGACACTATTACTTTGTCAAATTTCTCATGCCACTATTTTGGAGCTTGTTTCAGTCCATATAGTGACTTCACAAATTTACACACTTTGTGCTCTTGACCCTATACAACAAATCCTTCCGGTTGTTGCATGTAGATTTCCTTATCTAACTCTCCATTTAGGAAAGCGGTCTTAACATCTATTTGATGGATTTCAAGCTTATAGATTGAGGCTAAGGCAATCAACACTCGAATGGTGGCAATTCTAGCCACCGGAGCATTTATATCAAAATAATCAATACCCACTTTTTGAGTAAAACCCTTACCAACTAATCTTGCTTTGAACTTGTCAATTGTGCCATCAACTTTCATTTTTCTTTTGAAAATCCATTTACAACCAATGGGTTTGGATCCAGGTGGCAAATCAGCAAGTATCCAAGTATTGTTACCCATGATAGAATCCATCTCATAGTTTATTGCTTCTTTTCAGAAAGCAACATCTTGAGACTTCATAGTTTCCTCAAAGGTTAATGGATCTGAACCCCTATTCAAAGAAATAATTGTTTGCTTACAATAAGCTTTTCTAGTTCCTTCTACAAGGTAAACAATGAAATCAGGGCCAAATGACTTCTCAGTCCTAGCCCTCTTACTCCTCCTTAGCTCAATAGGCTCATTAGGTTCATTAGGCTCAATAGGTTCATGTCGTTCACTTTCTTCTGTAGACATCAAAGGAGTTGATTTATTTTCTTGATTAGAATCCAACCTTGGAATGGTTGTGAAACAATTCTCATAAAATACCGCATCACGTGATTCAATGATGGTATTTATTTCCATTGAACCATTGGGCTCTACTACCAGAAACTTACATGCTTTGCTATGTATAGCATAGCCAAGGAATATGCATTCAATTCCTTTTTCACCTAATTTCTTCCTTTTAGGTTCAAGCAATCTGACTATTGCTCTACAACCCCATGTTTTCAAGTAACCAAGATTAGGTTTCTTGTTTTTTTGAAGTTCATAAGGAGTAACATTTCTTCCCTTAACAGAAATTCTATTGAGTATGTGACAAGCAGTGAGCAAGACTTCACCCCAAAAACCAGAACTTTAATTGGAATAAGAAAACATAGTATTAATCATTTATGTTAATGTCCTATTCTTTCTTTCAGCTACTTCATTTTGTTGTGGTGTGTAGGGTGCAGACTTCTCATAAATAATACCAACATTTTCACAATATTTTGGAAAATGGTATTCACCGCCTCTATCAGACCTAAGTATCTTTTTTTTTTTTGACATTACACTGATTTTCTATTTCTGTCTTAAAAATCTTGAATTTATCAAGCACCTCATCTTTTGAATGCAAAAGACAGATATGATAGTACTTAGAAAAATCATGAATAAATATTACAAAATATTTCTTACCACCTCTAGTGGGGATACTATGCATGTCACATACAACACTATGCACAAATTCAAGTAGAGATGTGGTATTATCTACTTTAGGAAATAGAATACGAGTAATTTTAGATTGCACACAAAATTTGCATTTTTCAAACATATCAATATCATACTTAGGAATTAAATCTAAATTAACCATATCATGCATTTTCCTAGTATTAACATCACCTAAACGAGTATGCCATAAAGAAAGAGAATCAATAATATAAGCAGAAACAAATGTATTATTGATAACGTTAAGTTTGAACATTCCTTGATACATGTAGTCCCTCCCAACAAAAATCCCACCCTTAGACAGGACAAATTTGTCCGATTCAAATGCTAACTTGAAACCATGCTTATTAAGCAGACTTTCAGATACAAGGTTTTTCCTGACATCAGGTACATGATAAATATCATTAAGACTTAGGACTTTTCCAGATGTAAACTCTAGATCCACTGTCCCTTTGCCTTTGATAGCAGCAGTTGAAGAGTTGCCCATGTAGAGAACTATTCCATCACTCACTTGTTCATAAGTAGTGAAACGGCTCTTGTCGTTGCAGACGTGCCTTGTTGCTCCTAAGTCCATCCACCAGTCACTAGCATCTTCGAGCATGTTCAGCTCGGATGCAACAGCCACGAACTTGTTCTTGGCATTTAATGCTTCTGGTTTCTTCTTGTATGACCGGCATTCATTTCTGATGTGCCCTAACTTACCACAGTGCCAGCAAAGAGCCTTTCAGCTTCTTAGCATTTTTCTCGGGTTGGGGTATGCTTCTTGTTGTTGAACCTCTTATCATCATCCACCATGTGGATCTTGGACGTCTAAGCCAATTGGTTATCTTTACTTTCAAGTAACCTTGACTCTTCCTCAACTCGGAGGTGTTGAGCCAATTCCTCTAAAGTAAGATCTTCCTTTTTATGTTTTAGAGTTTTCTTAAAATCCTTCCAAGAAGATGACAGTTTCTCTATTATAGATGAAACTACAATATATTCATCCATGTTTATATTCTTTTGTCGAAATTGACTCAAATTACGTTGAATCTCATGGAATTGTTCCATAATGGGCTTTGTATCAATCATTGTAAAATGCATAAAATTACTAACAAGAAATTTCTTACTGGTGGCATCCTCGGTGAGGTACTTTGATTGTAATAAGTCCCAGAGTTGCTTTTCTGTTTCCAGATGTTGATACACATCGAATAGAGAGTCTAACAGCGCATTCAAAATGTGTCCTCGGCAAATGTAGTCTTCATTCTCCCATTTGGTTCTGGTACGAGTTTGCTCCACATTCTTGTCTTCTTGCTCCGTCGGATAGGGGGTAGTTAGCACATATTGAGAGTGGAGAGTAAAAAGTGCATCTTCTTTTGCCAGCATCGAAAATTTCCTCCATCAAAACGGCCAAGCTTCATGAAATCTTGAGTCATTTTCTGAATAGACATCGCCATATCGTAATATTGTCTTTAGATTGTTAGAACAAATGGTCTTGAATTCTTCAGATAGTGGTCTTCGGGTCTTCTTAATTTGGCAATGATCTTGTCTATATAGAATAGAAAATTGTTGCTCCAAGTCACGTTACTAAGTCGCTTTCCTAAAGACAATATTTGTACCCACCAAAAGGTGTGCAGAGGGTTACAACAAATTTGCCTCCAGGATACAATGAAGCTTGATCTAAAGATCAAGTCTATCGGCGTCTGCACTAACGATAGTAGATAAAAATACTCTTGATATAATCAAGCAAGCCTATCAAATCTACAGAACTTGATTATCAATAAGAAAAACAAAAATTTGCTTAAGAAACTCTTGATCGAAAATTCAAAATCAAGAGAGAGAGAGAGAGAATTGCAAGAATGCTTTTTAGGATTTTGGATGAAATGAAATGGTTGATTTCATAGCCTATTTGTTGGCCTTGATGGTTCAGATCGAATGGTCATGTCCCTTGATCGCATCCGATCAAATCTGACTATTGGATCGATGATCTATGATGCTGATCATTCTGACATCGAATAGATGCCTTCACTAATCACACCTAATCACGATCGAGTGCCATCTCATCCGTACGATAGCGCGCATCTCCAATCAACAGCTATGATCAACCTGCTCCAAATCGGACACACAACCGTTTGATCGGTTGGTTGACTCATTGCCAACAGACGACAAAGTGCGCCATCAAACGCCACACAGCCCATGCCACGCACGCACGTGTGTGCACCATCCTTGCGATGCGAGTGCATGCACACTAGCTTTCACCTCACAATTCCATATTCAAAGGAATATTTCATGTAGCACTTTATTAAGTGCTCCATATTTTCCTCTCTTTCCGATGTGGGACAAAGTCCCCAAGATTAATTAATGTTTTCCAAAGAAAAACAAGGAAGGTTTTGAAAACACCCAAAACATTATACTATAAAATTTTAAAAACCATTTTGAAAATTCCCCAACAATATATATATATATATATATTATATGTATGTTATTTACGAGTCTCATACAACTAAATAAATCTACTCAAATGGGTGAGTAGTGAATTGGTGCTCCTCCACCCATCAATGGTCTTAGAGCTTGTTCAATAGACACTTGAAGAGCGTATTAGTACAGGACATTAGGACAGTTAACTAATACAATTTTGTTTTTTTGGTTTTTTGAGGGTGTTTCAATGCATTTGTTAATTAGTTTTATTTTATAAGTGTGGTTTCTCTCAAATTTTCATCCTAATTTGAGAGAATGTTTGGATTTGATAGGTTTATTTTTAGACTAATTTCGATGATTCCTATTGTTCACTTTTTAAGACTCGTTTAATAAATATTTATGCAAAACATCAAGATAATTGAATATCGGTAACTATATATTTGAATTATATATATTTTAAAAACTAGGCAATAAATATAATCTCAAGAATAGTCATTCATTTTTGTAATACAATTTTGATTAAACATATAATTATCGATATTTGATCATCTTGATTTTTTGTATGAATATTCTACTCAACGAGTTTTAAAAAGTGAACGGTTGGATCACCGAAATCGATTCCAAAATGGACTTACCAAGTTCAAATGTGCTCTCAATTTGATATGGCCAACTTGAAATAAGTCAAACACTTATTTTATATACATATTTAAGTGGTCTCAACTCTTACATAATACATTTTTTAACATACATTTTGATTACATTATTAGAACACCCACTCATTCTTTAAGTTAAAGAACATTTAACACGCAAAATTTAAACTTGACTTTTACTATAATTTATATATATATATATATAATATACTCTTAGCATATAAATTTGGATAGTCTATTCCAAATACTCTTAAATAAATTTGGAGAGTCTTAACGAACCATTAGAAATTTGCCTAGTCGTTAACTTTACGATCTCCAAATATTAGTTTTCATCTATCCACATACAAGGTAACTCGGGCCCAATTGAGCTAAACTATGAGGGCGATACCTTGAATTATCATAAAATATAATAAATAAAAATCATTTTATCCCATTATGGTTTGAGCCTCAAGTACTTTACTCCTTTATAGTTCAAACGTAGTTAGAAAGTTGTATGCGATTTTGGACCAAAGTGAAACTTTTAACATTGTTAAAATGACTATAATATCCTCAAATTTTATGCTTTTTTATTTTATTTTATTTTTATCTACTCTCAAATACACATAATTTATAATTTCTAAAATTAATTCAATTAAACTAGAATAAATTATAAATTCTTAATTACTTGTTATAATTCTAAAATTTTTAATCTAACTATTTTTTAGATCACAATTAATTTTAAATCCTTAATTATTTATTGTAATTATTAAAATTTTAGGAGTGAAGTACCAATAAATCTCAAATAGGGATCTTACGAACTATTTAGTCCTATATTTTTTCTTAGAGACCCAAAGGCCACATTCTAGTGTGAATTACATAAAGAACCGAGCATAAACGCTCACGTGTTATGTGTTGAGGGACAAATATGTGTTTTCTTATAATGTTAAAATTACTAAACATAACACTTCAAAAAACTCCTTAGTATAATTTTTCAAACATAACACTCCAATGTAACACTTCAAAAACGTAAAACTCCAATATAACACACTAAAAAACTCCTTACTGTGCTTTTCTCAAACATAACGCTCCAATGTAACACACTAAAAAAACTTCTTAGTATACTTTTCTCAAACATAACATTCCAATGTGTATTTTTTCCAAACGTAACCGTAAAACTCTTTTGTGTACTTTTTCCAAAATGTAATACTCTAATGTAATATACTAAAAAACATCTTATTGTATTTTTCTCAAACGAAACAATATAACATTTCAAAAAAAACTCCTTAATGTATTTTTTCCTAAACGTAACACTCCAATCAATATAACACATAAAAACTTTTTTTTTCAAAAGTAGCACTCTAATGTAACACCAAAAACCACACTAACAGAAATGTAGAATTCCATCCTCGACAACCAACACTTCAGCCACCAATCTCCTCAAAAAGAATTTTTCACACCTCATCTTTCCATTCTCATCCCAAAACGAATTAGAAAATTGAAAAAATATATCACAAAATGGTATTCGCTTAAACTCAAATGACATCAAACAAAATAAATACAATTTTTCAAAATAAAAAGGACTAATTGGTTCATAAAAAAATTCTTAAGACTAAATGGATCAACATTTCCCCATATGGGATTTATGGATAAATTTTCCAAATTTTAATCTAATTATGTTTTAGAATACAATTAATCCTTAATTAAATTTTCCAAATTTTAATCTAATTATGTTTTAGAATACAATTAATCCTTAATTCTTAATTATTTATTAAAATTCTTAACATCTTAATCTAATTTTAATTGAATTGTGTTTTAGATCAATTCTTGATTATTATTTATTTTCTATTATAATTAAATTAAATTTTAAATCAGTCCTTTATATTTTATATTTTAGATCAATCATTAATTATATTTTAATTTAATTTTAATTAGCATCTTAATCTAATTTTAGATTTGGAAAATATGAGGGATAAAATTGTGTTTTTGTCCTGTTCCTTTCACTTTATATTTTCAGAAAGCTAGACCCTTTCAAATAAATAGCGTGTGTGATATACTTTTCGTTAACTTGAATGTAAAAATTAACGATAGTACTTTAATTCAAAATTGTAAGAAGACCTTCCAACTATATTTAAAATGTATAGGGATAAAGTCCTTCCTCCGAAAAAAAAAAAAGCTCAGGGAAACCTCGACCTGGCCCATTCCAACCCAATTGCCATGCCATAAAATCCCAACAATACTGGAACTCAGAAAAGTACCTTGAAAAGTATATTTATGAAGATAAATGCTAGGTATGTAAGAAAATTATCAAAGTTTTTACCCAACATTCATATGAGTGTGGGTCTATACTCATGAGTCTCACGCTCATGTGAGTGTTTGATAAAAAAATTTAATAATTTTTTCAAAATCATTAGCATTTTTCATTTACGAATTACAATTATTTTAAATGCGGTCAACATTCTCTCAACTTTAAATTTACACCATTCACCTCATTTTAAGATAAAATTCATAACGCAGATCATACTACTATACACTATCCAACAAGGGGTGCGTACCCTATGCAACTTATGACATTTGATGTGTTGATATCACAAATGTCAAAACTAAATCACTTCATGACTAAAAAAATATATAAGGAGTCATAACTAAACAATATTTAAGGTATAACAAAAAAAAAATGTTATGACCAAAATAATAACTACAATAGATCATAACCAAGTCATAACTAAGAGTCATAATCAAACACAACTTGAGACATATAATAACCAAAGACCTCCTTGGTCTTAAAAATTATAAGAAATCATAACTAAATACAAATATCATAATTGAAACGTAATACATGTTTTAAAATGGAGTGTATTATAGAATTTTTCATAACACAATGGAAATGCTATATGTTTCAAATTTTTTACCAAATGAATGACCAAATGTTTTATATTTGTGACCCCCCAAATTATCAAACTTGATATGATATGGAAACATCAAAGCAAACAATCAACATACCACTCTGTTTTCGCATTCTTCTTCTGTTGTTGCTCTCTCACATTGCAGCCTCCAGCGCCATCGTCACATCTTTACCGGGTTTTAATGGCACTCTTCCCTTCTCACTTGAGACTGGGTCAGTGAGTTTGTTGTTTCCTTCAATTCTTTCTCCCTGTTTGGTTGCTGAGAATGAAATTGAAAGATTTACTGAATTGTATTATGCAATGCAGATATGTGGGTGTGGGTGACATGGATGATGTGCAGCTGTTTTACTATTTTGTGGAGTCTCAGAGGAACCCTGCTCAAGATCCTCTAATGCTTTGGCTTACCGGCGGCCCTGGCTGTTCTTGCCTCTCTGCTTTCTTCTACGAAAGTGGTTCGTTTCTTACCATTTTTACTTACCTAACCAATACGTATATTATTAGAGAAAATTTTAATGTAACAGTGATACAATGTAATTATTAACACGTAAAATCATTGTCTAATAATAAATTACTATATGGGCATACAAATGACAAATGACATGACATGCACACATTGCTTTGAAACTTAAACATCACTCTACAAAGGAAACTAGAGACCAAACTTAAATAAATAGATAAAGATAAGAAAAAAACAGCTTTCAGGTACATCAATTTATCTCATGCATTCATTCCTTTAGTCCAAAAAAAAGGACCAAACCAAGCCTAAAGTCCTATCAAATGGGGTCGGCTATAGGATTCATTGTCATAAGGGATCTCAGCGGCTTTTTTACGTATTGGCTATCGGATACCTAACACACAACCCTCCTTCTTAACCTGGCCTTGGGAACGGCGGAGTTGTTAACAACCCCGGCGGAGTTAGCCCAAAACAAAAAAGAAAAGAAAAGAAAAGGAATCTAATCAAGCTCAAATTATCATAATAAGGAAAACAAAAAAAAATTATTTGTGTAGTTCTGTATTCTAGGTTGTTAGATGTAGGAAAGAGGTATCAACACAAGTTCCAATTTTCTTTTATTTTTTTCTTTCTGTTTTCGAAAAAAATGTGGAAAAAGAAAAAGACAAAAGAAAGAGTACAACACCAGACCAATGGTTGTAATTGCAGTTCTTTAATATCTGTAAATTTGACATCAGGAGCTGCAATAACAGTAGTTAGTGAAAGAAAATCAATGTTCAAAACTCGAAACCATGTTACAGTTGAGTGAGTATATAGTAATGTTCTTGAACCCCCAATGAACTAATAAATAATTTTACTATATAGCAGCAAAAAATATGAACTACATTTTGCTTTTACTTTTTTATTTATTATTATCTAATGAGTAATGCTAGGTATCATGAAAATAATCATGTAAAATTTTTCATCGTTAGATTACATATATAAGAAAACACCACACACTAATCAAAGAATAAAAAAATTTCATGAAATATTTCATGATATTTTTTTCATAATTCCTAATAATACTCTTATCTAATATATGAGTTCATTGAGCAAGTTTTGGATTGTAATATGCTTTTACAATCGGATTGGATATTTAGGCCCATTTCAAACCGGTTGAAGTGGAGTAACATATTTTTTTTATTTTTGTTGTTTTTTTCGAACTTGGGTCATCTGAATCTTATCCGGCTCGGTCAATGTTGTATCACAAATACCCATCTCATTATGTAGAAAATAAATTTCCACATCATTTTATATAAAATAAATTTGTATTTATGACATTACATCATTTTAAATAAATTAATAATTATAATACACTAAATATATAAAATCATGTATTATATTAAAAAAAAATAAATTTTACAATTCATGATTCCTTATTTTAACAAAGCAATTCATAATTGTGATTTAACAATGTGGTGACATAATTTTAGGGTTGTCTACATGGCCCAAGCTATTAGCCGAGGTGCTACGTGGATGATCCAAGTTGCCGAGATATGATGTGCTCATACTAGAATCCGAGATATTCAGATAAGGGTTGAGAGTTCTAGTTGATATCAGACTACCTACTTGGGTAAGGTTGGACTCTTAAGAGAGTTGATCCTAATCTAAATAGGAGGAGTCTTAGATAAATGATGGAGTCTTAGATAAATGATATCCTTGTAAAGGATAGAGTCTCATGAAATAAGACTTCTAGGGAAGGCATGGCACAAATGATTATAAAAGGTAGGCACCTTTGTGGGTCTAAGGTATGTTATGAATTAGTATGTCATTTTGAGTTGATATCATTGAGAGATAAGTTGACTGACTTGATTGTTAGAGTGGCCCTAGGTGAACAATCATTTCTGTGTGCAGGTGTTGGGTTTCTCTATTTTTGCACGTGCTTTACGGCTTAGTTTCCAAGATCTCAGCGAAGAGATCCAATTTGGTTATGAGGTCAAAATTCAACACCCATAACTTGGTTCCATATATAGGAACTTAGTTGAAATAGATGGCCAACTTTGCACACAATGAGCAGGACCCACGGGTTGGAGATGACTTGTACAGTGAGAACGAAGAACAAGTGAACTTAGATGCAAAAGAAGAACGGGATGGTGGGGACAACCAAGAAGAAAATCCTAGAGCGAATACTGCCACCAACTGCTAGAATCCTAGAACGAATGACAGCCCAAGAAGAGACAATGGAATGGCGCA
>NW_021024642.1:1778383-1792097 GCF_004153795.1 Camellia sinensis | reverse complement strand
TCTGGACTGAATACTAATATGTCATCTATATATACTAGTATAAAACTATATTTATTAAATATACTATCCATTTTGCGCTGGAATATGGAAGGTGCATTTTTTAATTCAAAGGGCATAACTAGCCACTCATAATGTCCTTGAGGGCAACAGAAGGTTGTCCATGGTATGCTTTCCTTTTCCATTTTTATCTGCCAAAATCCTGACTTACAATCAAATTTGCTAAATATTTTTGCTGTCTGTATTCTATTTATGAGTTGGTCTTTATCTGGTATATTATATTTATCATCTTCTGTATTATCATTTAATCTTTTATAATTTATCACCATTCTAGCTTTTCCTCTTTTTATCTCTGCATGATTTCTAACCATAAATGCTGCGCTCCTGTGCGGGCTATTGCTGGGTCTAATTACTCCTAGATCTAGTAATTCCTTAATCTGTGTTCTAAATTCTTCTATGTCTGCTGGTGTATGATCTATTTGTGCTGAGGTAATCCTATAATCTTTATTTTTTATATCTAGACTAGCTAAGATTTTATTTCTTTCCCAATATTTCATGGGCTGTTCTCCTAAAATTTCTGTTGTTTCAGCTAATCTTATTATCTCATCTAAATCATTTTCGGTTCTCCTGTATATTGGTTTTTTCTTTATTTTTCCTATTTTTGCAAAAATTAATTCTAAATTAGCTGGTTGTTTAAAATCTTCTAGGTTCCAATAATCTTCCTTATTTTCAAAATCAAATTCTTCTAAATCATAATTTTCTGTATCTAAATTTTCTAAAGACGTATTTGCTATCTCATTAGGTATATATTTTTGGGCTAGGTCGGGAAAAATATTTCTACTTGGAAATAAAAAACTAGCGGAAATTGAATCTGGTCGGGATGTTTGTTTTTCAAAATTAAAGGTCGGACTGGATTGTTAGTGAGGTGAAGAGTACTAATATCATGTTTATTTGCAAAATGAAGATCCAAATTCGAAGTCCGTTCAAATTATGAAAATCTTTGCACAAGCGGACTATAGAGAAGATGGTATTCAAAGCTGGGTGGATGGATTATTGGCAAAGGTGGGTCTATCAATTTTATTTTATTTATTTTTGGATCAAAAGCTGGGTCTGTCAATTGGGTTGTGTTAATTGGATGGAATATTTCAATGCACTGTTTCAAAATCATGGTAAAACTGCAGGCTATTTTTTTCCCCCTCTCATTCATATTTATTTTATATGAAAATAGTTTATAATATATCTATAAAATATAATTTTTAATATTAAAATATATTAAAAACACTAAAGGGTATTTATAGTATTTCATATTATTAATCCTCTCATTAAAATATGAGTAGTGCTATTAGCACCCCATGAATTATTTTGGACCTCACATTTCTTTGGACCTCTACTTATAAATTTTGAAACCCTTAAAATTTCTTTCCCCAAAAAAAAATAATACCAAAATTATTTTTATAAAAACATACCACCCATTGAATACACACCCCTCATACCCCAAAAAAACCCAACTTCCAAAAAAACTCCTAACAAAGCCCACAAAGAAGAAGAAGAAGAAGAAGAGACATTGTGATTACTCTCTCTGCTGCGTCATTTACCATTGTCACAGTTGGTATGCTCTCTCTCTCTCTCTCTATATATATATATATGCACATAATTTCTTAGTTTTCTCATAATAATTTCTTCTCTTGCAAAAAAAATTATAATAATTGGTTTAGTTTTCTAAGTAAAACAGGTTTGAACCTATGAATAATGTTCGGTTACCTGTTTCCAAACAAATAATGAATGTTCAGTTACCAGTTTCTGAACAAATCAAGTCCTCTGTTTTCGGCATCTTGATTATTTGCGCCCTATTTTACTTCAGCGTTCTCTTCGTCGTTCTAACTATCTAATGCTTCAACCACTCCTATATCCCTCAAGTTGACATAACTTTCAAAAACTAGAGCTGTGAGCTGCCGTTCACCTTAAAGAATCGAAATATGATCGGCAGCAGCGAAAGAGGTGTAAGACGGATCATATCTAAGTAGAATATGGGCGGCACAACCTTATCCTTGGATCATTGCCGAAGAAGTGTAGGTAATCAAATAGTTGCCACCGTTACCGCCGGAATATTGCCGCCAAAAGATTTTCAATGTTTTAAGATTGTGTAGGTTTTGAAGGTGGGATTTGGGAAAGATGGATGAGTGGTGATGGAGGTGGGTACTCTCATAAATCCCAATTCATGATGTAATGGGTATATAGATTTAATTGTGAGATGGGATGTCTTAAAATTAATGATGTCCTTTCTAGTAATTTTATTTGAGGTTATTATTGCAATAAAAAAAGCTAAAAATTGAGAAAGCTGGCAAGCATGGTCACCAATTGGTGGTGGACATCTTTAGCCCTCATGAAGAATCGCCCTTGTCGATTGGATGACTTGGCGAGGGCATAGCAGTGTCAAATGGTAGGGATGCTGTAACGTCCCAAAAATATAATAATAAAACTATCTCATGATATTAATTAAATAACAACATGCACCGAAATAGTTATCTTCCATTCATATGATTACATTGTACAAAAGGTAACATATGCAGTTATATATTCATAACTCCTAACCATGAATCTATAGCATGTGCCACAAATTAATGATATGAAAGAAAAGTTAAACAGATATATAAATGCCCTAGTGGCTACAACTTTTTAAGACGATACTTGGTCACAACAAAAGTGAGTTTAAACTCAATACAATTAAAGCCATAGGCTTATACAAAAATAAATACAATAATAACAACGCAAAAAGCTCTTGGCTCCAAGTCCTTCCAAGCTACGGGTTTGGCGGAGGCATATCATCAGCACCTGAAAATGGATTTCCACATAAGGTGAGCCAAAACCCAGTAGAGATATTCTAAAACAGTGTATGAATCTTAACAAAGTTATAAGGGGAATGCAAATGCAATACTCGTGCCAAAACATTTTTATATCTCATTTCGAAACCATGCAATACCAGGTTTATATCATAATTCATAAAAACACGTTCTTCACAATAAAAAAACAGGGCAATGGATACAAGCACTGGGAATCTTTAGGTACGTGTCTGTAAGTAGGCTATGCAAGTACTACCAATCGTCATTTTTATCGATACTAATTGAAAGGATCGACACCCATCCACGAGGGTTTCTGGAGTTTCACCAAGGACACACATGCTAACAATAATACCACAACCACACCCATACCTAGATTCACCAAGGTATTCACCATTTTTTTCTCAAAGCAATATACATTTTTAATGTGTTACGTATGCAACAATGCTCAATGCCAATGGATGAGAAATGAATTTCAATTCTCTTAATTCTCATGCAATTTCTACAACAATCATAACTATTTTCCAACGATAGCCCAAAACAAATATCTCTAAATAGATATATAATTTCCAATAATAATAAACTTTCCAAAATTTCAAGATGGAAGTGATAATGCATATCCAACTCCTCCATCATCATCATCATTCTGATTTCACAAAACCCATATCATTTCCATTTCCTCTTTACAAATTTAAATATTCACATTTTAGGGCAAAATTCCCTTTCCTTTATAAATTAATTCCAATGATAAAAATCCACCATTTTATCATAACTCAACCACATTTACAAACCCACAACCATATTCAAGAACTCACTTGAAAACCCCTATTTTAATTTTTAAACCAAAATCCTAGATTTTGTTCAAAAATTCCTAGATCACAATATTGTTTAGAAAAACAAATAACCAAGTTGAAAACCATACAAAAGTGTGAAGAAATCTCTACCTCAAGACTAGAAGACAATAGAGCGAGTGAAGAAACCTCGACGAAGCCGAAAATCAACTTTGCTCCGATTAAAATGAAGCTCTAGGTGAGCTCTCCCTTTTTATCAAAGGGACTAGGGTGTAAAGATCAATGGATGATAGTGTATTTGAGATTTAAAGATGGTTTCTAGAGAGAGATCAAGAAAATTTGGGGTTTTTAAATGTTTAGAGGGAGAGAGATGAAAAAGTGATCCAAAAAGTGACTTTTACGAACTGATATACGCGTAGACCGCTCGAGCAACCAAAACACCGCTCGAGCGACCAGACACAACAAGTGAGACTGCTCGAGCGAACAAAATTACTGCTCGAGCGCACAATGATACCCTCCTAGAGGTTTTGCAGACAAGGGCTAGCTGCTTGAGCTCAAGAAGGACCGCTCGAACCAAGATTGCTCAAGCACAAGAAATATTGCTCAAGCGAAAAACATTACCTTCCCAATACTTTTGCAGATCTGTAATTATATTGAAAGTTCTCAAAGACCGCTCGAGCGACCAAAGGACAGCTCGAGCGAACTGACCAAAATCTGGGCAAAGACTCTTTTAAAAAACGAACTCCCAACTTGTTCCAAATGCAACAATGACATCCAAATAACCAAACTCAACCAAGAATAGGACATATAAGGGTATGAACAACCATTTAAGATTAGGAATCCTGGATCCAAAACGATAAACGGGTCGGGTCTAAACCAAAATCATTATAGATGCAAAGGTTGGTGTTCAATCGGCTGTTAAGTTCTATAATACTCAAAATTATTCGGTAGAAATTTATGTTTGGCTAAGAAGGAATCAACCCCCAAAAGCGAAGAACAGATTGAAGAAAGGAATGAGGGGGAAATTGCACTCTGCCCTAGGCAATCGCTAATAATAGAAAGACTATGGTGCTAGTGTCAGACCTCTCAAGGTTCACGACCGTGTCCACGATGAGTTCTAGTTGAACGTTGTCAGGGATCGCGTAATAGCGATGGAAAGATGCAACCTTACTCTAAAAAAGCAGAGCCTTTAAGTAGTTCGCCATGAATGTGTTGGAGAATGAAAGAATCGAAGGCAAAAGAATGAACCAAAGGTGGAGCAAGGTCAAAAATCATGAAAATACAAAAAATGAAATAAGAGAAAAGGCTCTGAAAACTTGTAGGTTCTAATAAAAGTGCTCGAACAAATGAAGATTGAAGCAGTTGCAATCAAGAGGTTGGAAGTGAAAGGTTGTAAGAATGGAGTCTTTTCGAAAACGAAGGGATGGAAGTGACGATTTTTTGAAATCACAATTAATGAAGGGTCAGAAGAACGTAAAGAGGTGGGAAGCTTTATATATTCTTCATCATGTCCCATCCATCATGTCAGATATATGATGGCGTATCCATCATGCGCCTAAATTTCAAGGCCTATAGGGTGTAATCCAAGTTTAACATAATTAGTCGCATGCGTAGGTCAAGAAAAAGCTGAGCACATAGGATACTTGGGATATTAACTAACCAGGTGCTCTAGGGGCAATTGTGGGAGCCGAGTATAAGAAAATGTTAATCGACAAACAAGGCACATCCAATCCCATCCTTGATGAGCCATATTTAGCCAAAGCCCACTAGGCTCAAACAAGTAATTGCTGAGTAGATATGAATGGACTAAAGAGTATGCCGAGTTAAGGATATCTAGGTCGTGTATCTAAGCCGAGTATATTGTGCAAGTCGGCATGACCCCTTTAAGTGGGCCCAAGCTGTCCTTTCTCAAAAGTATAGTAGAGAGATGGGTCCTGACATGATGATGATGAAAGGTTAAGCTACAAGGGAAAATATTTGGTCGAATGGCTCTATAAAAGGAGAAAATGTGGAATAAAAAGATATGTTCTAACAGACTTGCACTCTAAGAAATTAAGACACTTCTTCTTTCGAAATGAACTAACTTGCTTGCCAGAGTGCTAATCCCGGTATCTCCAACCGGAATTTTCTTCTGTTTCAGGTAGCAACTCAATGAACTTTCAAGGGCTTGATTGGAGTGAACGAGTATTCAAAAGCCATCCCTCATAATAAATATTGTCAAAATATGTAACTTCATTTCTAAATCACAAATTATTATAACTCTTCTAATATATATATATATATAATATTTATCATAAAAATATATAACAAATTACATATGGTACACATCAATTGGGTAAACTAACAATAGGTCATAATAGTTGAATTTAAGTCCTATTAAATCCTATTGAAAATAAGCCATATTAAAATCGTCACGAAAAATAAATTTTTCCGACTTTTTTTGCATGTCACTAAAAATTTACAATTAGTGACTTTTTTGTCATGATTTTTATAAATTGTCTCTAAAACTAACAATTAGTGATTTTTTTGCGATTAATTTTTCAAAATGTTACTGAAAGTTAAAAATCAGTGACTTTTTTTGTGAATTTTTTTTAAACCGTCACTAAAACTTATAATTAGTGATATTTTTTATGACAAATTTTATATTTGATAAAAAAATTCATTAAATATCATAAAATCTATTAAATAATAAATCTACTTACTAAGATATAAGCGCAACTCCATCCCCCATCAATTTCCCTTCATGTAATTTTCTTAAGAGGTGACAGAGAGAGACCCATAACTAAAAGTTAGTTGCCAAAAAAAACAAGAGTAAGTTAGTTGTGCCTTCTATTCTAGATTTTGAACCTGAATTGACTTTGTTCCCTTATCCAGTGGCACTTGTCATAGATATGGACATGAGAGAAAATTTGTTCACTACCCACCCTATACGTTAAAGGAAAATGTTTTAAAGTTGTAATTATAGAGTTTTGATCACAGTTTTAATGAGTTGATAGTGGGTCTTATTCATTAATGATGTGATGCATGTATCTTGTGGTTTTCTTCTTCTTCTTTTTTTAAAGCTTCCTGCCACGTCGGTGGAACTCTAATTAGAATTCCACTATTAGAGCTCTGAATTATGATTGTACATTAAATATTATAAACTTAAAAGTACTAATTTAGGACTGAGATTCATTTATATTTAGATTTCACATTATATCAATTTAATCTTTACCACGCAAACGCATTACTCATAAAAATTTGAAATAATTTTTCTAAAAGAAGAGAATTTATGCACCCAATATTACACAAATGTAGAATATGGTCACTTTATATCATCTAAATGATGATCAAACATAATTTTTATATAAAATTTATAAAAAGAATAACGTGCAATCATTTTTTTTTTGGTAATAATGAACCATAGTAGTAGGCACCTTAAATATCAATGAATGAATATAAATGAAATATATCATTTTACATACAATTTTTATATATAAATTTCATATGTATGTTATTTACGAGTCTCATACAACTAAATAAATCTACTCAAATGGAAGAGTAGTGAATTGGAGCTCCTCCACCCATCAATGGTCTCAGAGCATGTTCAATAGACACTTCAAGAGCCTATTAGTACAAGACATTAGGATAGTTAACTAATACAATTTTGTTTTTTGTTTTTTTGGGGTGTTTCAATGCATTTGTTAATTAGTTTTATTTTATAAGTGTGGTTTCTCTGAAATCTTCATCCTAATTTGAGAGAATGTTTGGACTTGATAGGTCCATTTTTAGACCAATTTCGATAATCCGAATTATTTACTTTTTAAGACTCGTTTAATAAATATTTATGCAAATATCAAGATAATTGAATATTGGTAACTATATGTTTGAATTATATTTATTTTAAAAACTAGACAATAAATATAATTTCAAGAATAGTCATTCATTTTTTGTAATATAATTTTGATTCAAAAATATAACTATCAATATTTGATCATCTTGATTTTTTTTACATAAATATTCTACTCAATGAGTTCTAAAAAGTGAACTGTTGGATCACCGAAATTAGTTCTAAAATGGGCCTACCAAATTCAAATGCACTCTCAATTTGATATGGCCAACTTGAAATAAGTCAAACACTTATTTTTTTCAGAAATGCGCCGGACCCCCAGCAAATGCCACCCCCACCGACCCCCAGTGCCACGTGGCACTGCGGGATTGGAAGAAAGAAAAAAAAAAAACAGAAAACTGGCCAATGAAGGCCCGCCACGTCACTGGGGGTCGACCCCCAGTGGGGGTCTGTAGCAGCACTGTATTTTATATACATATTTAAGCGGTCTCAGTTCTTACCTACCACATTTTTTAACACACATTTTAATTATATTATTAAAACTTTACCTACCACATTTTTTAACACACATTTTAATTATATTATTAAAACTTTACCTACCACATTTTTTAACACACATTTTAATTATATTATTAAAACTTTACCTACCACATTTTTTAACACACATTTTAATTATATTATTAAAACTTTACCTACCACATTTTTTAACACACATTTTAATTATATTATTAAAACTTTACCTACCACATTTTTTAACACACATTTTAATTATATTATTAAAACTTTACCTACCACATTTTTTAACACACATTTTAATTATATTATTAAAACTTTACCTACCACATTTTTTAACACACATTTTAATTATATTATTAAAACTTTACCTACCACATTTTTTAACACACATTTTAATTATATTATTAAAACTTTACCTACCACATTTTTTAACACACATTTTAATTATATTATTAAAACTTTACCTACCACTTTTATTTTTATCTACTCTCAAATACACACAATTTATAATTTCTAAAATTAATTCAATTAAATTAGAATAAATTATAAATTCTTAATTACTTAATATAATTCTTCAATTTTTATTCTAACTATTTTTTAGATCACAATTAAATTTAAATCCTTAATTATTTATTGTAATTATTAAAATTTTAAGGTTGAAGCACCAATAAATTCCAAATAGTAATCTTATAAACTATTTGATCCTACATTTTTTTCTTATAGATCCAAAAGTCATATTCTAGTGTGAATTACATAAAGAACCAAGCATAAATGCTCATGTGTTATGTGTTGAGGGACAAAATATGTGTTTTCTCATAATGTTAAAATTACTAAACATAACATTTTAAAAAACTTTTTAGTATAATTTTTTTAAACATAAAACTCTAATGTAACACTTCAAAAATATAAAACTCCAATGTAACACACTAAAAAATTCCTTAGTGCATTTTTCTCAAACGTAATAACGTAACATTTAAAAAAAACTCCTTAGTGTGCTTTTTTCAAGCGTAACACCCCAATGTAACATAGTAAAAAAAACTCCTTAGTATATTTTTCTCAAACGTAACATTCAAAAAAAAAAAAAAAAAACTCAATTGTGCATTTTTTTCCAAACGTAGCACTTCAATCAATATAGCACACAAAAACTCTTTTGTGTACTTTTTCAAAATGTAACACTAATATAATATACTAAAAAATTTCTTAGTGTACTTTTCTCAAATGTAACAACATAATATTCCAAAAGAACTCCTTAGTGCATTTTTCCTAAACGTAACACTCTAATCAATGTAACACATAAAAACTTTTTATTTTCAAAAGTAGCACTCTAATGTAACACTCTAATGTAACACCAAAAACCACACTAACAGAAATGTAGAATTCCATACGCGACAACCAACACTTCAGCCACCAATCTCCTCAAAAAGAATTTTTCACACCTCATCTATCCATTCTCATCTCAAAAACGAATTAGAAAATTGAAAAAATATATCACAAAAAGATATTCGCTTAAACTCAAATGACATCAAATCAAATAAATACAATTTTTCAAAACAAAAAGGACTAATTGGTTCATAAGAAAATTCTTAAGACTAAATGGATCAACATTTTCCCATATGAGATTTATGGGTAATTTTTTCAAATTCTAATCTAATTATGTTTTAGAATACAATTAATCCTAAATTCTTAATTATTTATTAAAATTCTTAACATCTTAATCTAATTTTAATTGAATTATGTTTTAGATCAATTGTTGATTATTATTTATTTTCTATTTTAACTATATTAAATTTTAAATCAATCATTTATATTTTATATTTTAGATCAATCATTAATTATATTTTAATTTAATTTTAATTAACATCTTAATCTAATTTCAGATTTGGAAAAGATGAGGATAAAATTGTGTTTTTGTCCAGTTACTTTCACTTTATTTTTTTAGAAAGCTAAACCCTTTCAAATAAATAGTGTGTGTGATATATTTTCCGTTAGTTTGAATGCAAAAATTAACGATAGTACTTTAATCCAAAATTATAAAAAGATTTTCTGACTATATTTAAAATGTATAGGGATAAAGTGCTTCCTCCCCCCCCAAAAAAAAAAAAAAAAAAAGAGAGAGGGAGGAAAGGGAAAAAAATGCTCTTAAAAGCTCAGGGGAACCTCGACCTGGCACATTCCAACCCAATTGACATGCCATAAAATCCCAACACTGGAACTCGGAAAAGTACCTTGAAAAGTATATTTATGAAGCTGAATGCTAGGTGAGTGAGAAAATTATCAAAATTTTTATCCAACATTCATATCAATGTGGGGTTTATACTCATGCGTCTCACTCTCGCATGAGTGTTTGATAAAAAAATTTAATAATTTTTTTATTAGAATCACTAGCATTTTTCATTTATGAATTACAATCATTTTAAATGCGATCAATATTCTCTCAACTTTAAATTTACATCATTCACCTTATTTTAAGATAAAATTCATAACGCAAGTCATGCTACTATACACTATCCAAAAAGGGGTGCGTTCCATATGCAACTTATGACATTTGTAGTATTGATACCACAAATGTCATAACTAAATCACTTCTTGACTAAAAAAATATATAATGAGCCATAACTAAATACTAGTTAAGGTATAACCAAAAAAAAAAAAAATGTTATAACCAAAATAATAACTACAATAGATCATAACCAAGTCATAACTAAGAGTCATAATCAAACACAACTTGAGACATATAACCAAAGACCTCCTTGGTCGTAAAAATTATAAGAAATCATAACTAAATCATAACTAATATTACAATGAATCATAATTAACAATACAATAAATTATAATTAAAAATACGAATATCATAACTGAACATAATACATGTTTTAAAAAGAACTGTATTATAGAATTTTTCATAACACAATTTAAAATGCCATATTTTTTAAATTTTCTGCCAAATGAATAACCAAATGTCTTATACGGGTATAGGGTCCATAAAAATGTGGACCCCACGCTCATGTAACACATTTGGTCATTTATTTGGTAGAAAATTTGATATCGCCAGTATTACCCTAACACAATTGGGGGAAATTATTCAATAATCCCGGAACATCACGTGGTCATACTCCAAGCCAATCATGTTGTTCCCCATTCCCAACATAAATCATGAGCCCCTATCCCCCTCTACCAATCAAAACTTTATGGAGCACCACGGGTCCATACTTCGAGAATACTGAATAATCACCCCACAATTTGATGCATTTTTCATAAAATCCACGTGCCCCATGAAATATGAAGTAACTCACCGGTCAAATGGGAATTGACTCATGTAGAAATCAACCAAACACTTGTACAGCTAATTTTCTTCATAAGTCAAAATGCTCAAAAGCTCCACATTCCACACCACCACCACCACCAACACTACTACTAACAAACATTTGTTGAAGTTGGTGTTGGACTTACAGTCCAGACCAGACCAGAGGGAGCGTTGGATGGATATATATGTGTGTGTGTGTGTAGACCTTTGTTTAACTTTGTGAGCCCCCAAATTATCAAACTTGATATGATATGGAAACATCAAAGCAAACAATCCACATTCCACTCTTTTTTCGCATTCTTCTTCTGTTGTTGCTCTCTCACATTGCAGCCTCCAGCACCATCGTCACATCTTTACCCGGTTTTAATGGCACTCTTCCCTTCTCACTTGAGACCGGGTCAGTGAGTTTGTTGTTTCCTTCAATTCTTTCTCCCTGTTTGGTTGCTGAGAATGAAATTGAAAGATTTACTGAATTGTATTATGCAATGCAGATATGTGGGTGTGGGTGACATGGATGATGTGCAGCTGTTTTACTATTTTGTGGAGTCTCAGAGGAACCCTGCTCAAGATCCTCTAATGCTTTGGCTTACCGGCGGCCCCGGCTGTTCTTGCCTCTCTGCTTTCTTCTACGAAAGTGGTTCGTTTCTTACCATTTTTACTTACCTAACCAATACGTATATTATTAGAGAAAATTTTAATGTAACAGTGATACAATGTAATTATTAACACGTAAAATCATTGTCTAATAATAAATTACTATATGGGCATACAATAGTGAACCACATCGTGCTGTGCTGATGATAGGGTAGTTATTGAATTGTGTTGAATGATAGTTACATGTTATCAACGTTAAAGTAATATCTTTTTCCTTCCTTTGAAAACTGCCAAATGACTTGGAAGATCTATCATCCATTAGTATTGATTTTCAGATCATTGTCAATTAGTAATGTGTTGGGTTTCTTTGTCTTGAAAATCCTTGTCCCTCTCTAATGTATCTCTCAGTCATGTAATATAATTTTTTTAACTTTGAAAAAATTATATTGTGTGATGCAAAGATACATAACCTGGTCCTTTCCTTCTTTTTTTTTTTTTTTTTTTATACAAATGACATGACATGCACACATTGCTTTGAAACTGAAACATCACTCTACAAAGGAAACTAGAGACCAAACTTAAATAAATAGATAAAGATAAGAAAAAAACAGCTTTCAGGTACATCAATTTATCTCATGCATTCATTCCTTTAGTCCAAAAAAAAAGACTAAACCAAGCCTAAAGTCCCATCAAATGGGGTCGGCTATAGGATTCATTGTCATAAGGGATCTGAGCGGCTTTTTTACGTATTGATTGTTGGCTATCTAACACACAACCCTCCTCCTTTATCTGGACTTGGGACTGACAAAGTTATTAAACAATCCCAACGGAGTTAGTATGACATATAATAATGAAATTTTCAAATTTAAAATGAATTTCATTACAATAATATAGTGCGTGTTTAGTTAATATATATATATATATATAGTAGGTTTCACGTTAGTTATTAAAAAAATTAATAAGATTTGTTACTTGTATAATATTATTTAGTTCTAATTAAAAATCAATTAATATTCTACATTTAACTCTCAATTAGTCATTATTTTAGATCAGGGATATAACCTAAATTAACCGTTTATTTAAAATATAAAATAAAAATAAAAAATTATGACCAGGTGTTTGAGCCACTTTTATACACCTTGACTAATTTCAGAATTCACGCAAAAAGTCCCTCAATGTAAATCATGCAAATTTTGGACAGAACCCATAATTGTGACCCTAAAGAGGTGATAACACTTAATTAGTTGAACTGGAAATCTTAAAAAAACACAACTCTAAACCCAAACCCAAACTATTTTCACTAGGCCAATCCCTTGCGTTGAGTTAATCGCTTATTGATTCTTCAAATTTAGCACCAGCCTTTTTCTCTTCTTTTTTTTCTTTTTTCTCTCTCTCTCTCTCTCTCTCTCTCTCTCTCTTCTTCTTTCTTTCTCTCTCTCTTTTTTTTTTTTTTTTTTTTGTGGTTTTTTTTTTAATTTTTTTTTTTTTTTTTTTTTTAATAACGAGATAATAACATAATAACAATTTTTTTTTTTGATCGGCACAGAAAAAAATTAATATCCATTACAAAAAGTTTTAAATTTTAAACTTTTACAATTGATCCCGATGAATTTTCATCTTTTGAAATCTTTCCATAATAGTATCATTGTCAATGTCATCAAAAATATCTCTCTCAATGTAGACAACCAACCTATCATTCATTCATTTATCATCCATTCGGTTCCGCAACCGATTCTTTACAATATTCATAGCTGAAAATACATTCTCAACAGTAGCAGTTGCAACAGGTAAGATTAATGCTAAAGTCAAGAGCAAATACACCAATGGATATACTTTGTCTCTTCTA